>JANHFK010002948.1:65376-77258 GCA_036250565.1 Sibynophis collaris | reverse complement strand
ATCATGTAACAATCTTGCCAAGCAGCCCTTGATTTTATTTTCTTGTGCAAAAATTGAATTTGTTATTTTTTTTTCCAATTTCCTTTTAAGAAAAAACCCCCAGGACTGGTTTGCTTTGCTTGTTTTTTAAGAATTGTGCTTAAATGTTAGAAATAGAAATTGATACATGATGCTTGATCCCTTGAAAGTGAAAAAAATGTCAAATTTGAAATTCAGGAATTATTCTCTCCTCCTCCACCCCCACTTAAATGTTTTCAAAGGAGGTGCTTGTCCAAAAATCCAAAATAATAAATGGTTATGTTCATGGTTTAAATTCATGGTTTAAATATGCCTTATGGAACTAGTCAGATTTTCTGTCCTTGAATGACAATGAACTGTAATGAAATTACCAATATAGTCTAATTTTACAGAGCACCCTGAGTTAGAGGTGGGGTGATTGATTTCTTGTGTTGGGCAAACCCAGTTATTGATTGATAGAATCAGCTGCTTTCTATGTCATGTATTAGAATAAAGTTGCAGTGGAGAAACTGTGAGGCTAGAGAGAAGTTCCCTGAAGAGGACCTCCAGCACGAGCCTGAAAGCTCAGAAGACAAAATCTCTGGCCCCGGTGACTGACCCAGATTGAAAACGGTAATCTTTTGGAAATTGTACCACTATAGACTTCAGTACTCCTTGCAAATGGATATAATGGCAGGGTCCTGATCCAGCAACATCTGGAAGCACAGCCTGTTCCTGTACATGATGAAATGTTATATGTATATATTTTTTTTCCTTCTTAACTTCACAATTCCTCTGGTGCTACATAAAAGAGAGCCGAGGTGGTGCTGTAGTTAGAGTGCAGTACTGCAGGCTGCTTCAGCTGACTGTTAGCTGCAGTTCAGCAGATCAAATCTCACCGGCTCAAGGTTGACTCAGCCTTCCACCCTTCTAAGGTGGGTAAAATGAGGACCCAGATTGTTGGGGGCAATATGCTAACTCTGTAAACTGCTTAGAGAGGGCTGTAAAAGCACTATGAAATGGTATATAAGTCTAAGTGTTATTGCTATAAAAGAGATTTCACAATCTGATAACCCCAGTAAAACCTTCCTTCAGGCTTTGGACATCATTTTCTGGCTTGCTTGTCTTTGTAGAAAAGATAGAATACCTAGAAAATAACTTGGAACAGATGACCAAGAATATAGAACACTTGCAAAACAAACAAGTCTGATTTGCTAGACAAAACAATGCTCGGTGACCTAAGAACACCCCCCCCACACTCCAAGCCCAGTGTTTTTAAAGGGCCAAGCAAGCGAGGGCACTTGACTGGCTTGGCGGGGTAGTGGTGGTTCACAACTGGGAGTTGGTGGCGCTTGAAGCTGGTAGATGTTCACTGGTATTGCTCCCTACCTTCTTGCAGTGCCAACTGGGCAGGGAGCAACACCAGTGAACGTCCAACAGTTTCAAGTGCTACCAATCCTCCTCCCAGCCGTGAATATGCCAGCCAGCCAGCCATGCTCATATTCTTACTTGAGCAGCCCCTTAAAAGCACAGCATTTTTATGCAGATTTGCAACTCTGCCAGGCACTACACAGAGAAAGTGCCCCATCCCTAGAAAAGTGGCTGCGGGGGCTCTGATTGCAAATGGAGTGTGTGTTCCCTAGCAAAGAGGAATGTAGTCCTCCCTAAGATGTTTTGGGTTCTCCCAGGTGGCCAGTGGTGGTGGGGGAGTGATCCAATGCTTCTACCACCACTGCCACCACTGTTGCACTTTGCAGAAACCCCAAAACATCCCCAACCCAGCATAGGAGAGCTTGAAGTGGCCAGCATCATGGGAAGAAGAGTTTGGGGCTTGTGCTAAGTGCAGGACAGCAGCAGCAAAAGCATGGTGCCAGACCATCCCCTCCTGCAGGCATTTCCAGTCTTTGCCACTCTGTTCCCTGCCTCCCCAGTGCCCGAGGCCATTGCCATCCACCGAGAAGGCAGAGGCCATCTCTCAGCATGGGGATTTGCTGGCATTTATTTGTTCTGCATCATGAATCGCCCAGGAATAAATCTCCCTGGGCAAATTGGGTGTGATCACGCAGTTGGGGAAGGACGGGGGACTAGTAGTGGGGATGGAAGAGCCAGCTGAAATGAATGCCTGAGATAGCTCGGCTGCAATGGGAGGGCAGAGGTGCAGTGGGCATGAAAATGTCACTGCAAAAATAATTGTTTCTTATTCCCCAAAATCATAAACCTCTGCTGTCAATCCATTTTTCCAAAAAAGCCCAAATTGTTTCCCACTTAGATGTAATGTCCATTTCCCAATCACCATCAATTTTATAAAGAAAGTCCAGTTCACCATTCATCGATTCTGTTACTCCAAATTTGTAAAATCCAAAATCAGCCTTCTCCAACAAGCCTGCAGTTTTCAAACCAAGTTCCTTCTCCTTTAAATCTGCCAACAGCAATTTAGATTCCAATTCATCCAGTTGTGAGTTTGGTTTGGATATAGTTGCTTCTTTCAGTTGATTTTAAACCATTGTTATTTTTATCAAAAATTTTTACCAGGGTTTTCAATCTAAACTTGTACATTAAAAAGCATTCTCTTTTTAAAATCTTCCCAGAGGGCTTTATCTTTAAGTTAGTACATTGTTTTCATTTTAAATATAATCCTATAACTGGGCATTTACAACCAGACCTAAACATCTCTTGTCAAGGACAAGGGGGGTTGATATACTGCAGGGGTGTCAAACTAAATGTGGTTAGATCTGGCCTGCAGAGTCGCCCTTGAAACAGTGAAGAAACGCCCTGTGGCGTCTTGGCCTAGCCCAGGCAAACTGGATGCTGATCTACAACCCGGTGGCCATCTGGGCCAGAAAGCAGTCACCTGGAGCCAGCAGAGGGCTGCCCCAGTCCATCCTCAAGACAAAAAAAATTGATAAAAATAACAATGCACAGTAGGCAAATGCACAGGGCCTGGTGTCCCTGGGAACTGTCTTGCCCCACAAACTGCATTCTGAGCACTTCCCTTTCACCTAGAATGAGAGAGCTCACTGCCTCCTATGCAGTGACAAGGCAACAGAGTGATCTCTCGCTGGCTCCAGGAGAGCTGCGTGGGTCAGATCTAAGGCTGACTACATTCAGGCCTGGATGGCCATCACAAGTTGTAGATCCCCCACTACAACTCAGTTGGTCTGGCCCAGGCCGAGGTGATGCAGGCCAGTCCTTTGCTGTTTCCAGGGTGGCCCCACAGGCCAGGGGGAGAGATTGGCAGAGCAGCTGGTGGCTGTGCTGCTGCTGGCCGTGGCTTTCCCATGCAAGGCTGGGGCGGTCCCAGTGAAAGGGAGGCTGTGAGGCCAGGGTAAGAAAGGAACAAGGGGAGGGGGAGAGACTGGCAGCACTTCCCTTTTATTGGGACAGCTCCAGCCCCCATTGGAAAGCTCATGCCCTGCGCATTCCCCTGCCACCCGCAGGCTCTCACATCCTTTGACCCCGCCAGGCAGGAGTTCCACTGGCAAAGTTGGTCCAGGTTTCCAAATCTGCAGGCTATCAGGTTATCAGAGCCTTGCCTCACATCCTGCACTCTGAGGCAGCACCAACGGATGTGGCTTAGTCAGGAGCGACAGTGGGGGATGCTGCAAGCCATTGCATCTGCCAAAGAATCCACTTTGATAGCAAAATCAGTTGTTCATCAGCAAGCGAAGCAAATCACCCTGCAGCAGCTCAGCACACCATTTTGGGGGAAGTGGAAATGGAAGCTAAAGTTTTGACTGATGCAGTTTCCATGGGTTTCTACATTAAACCCTATCTTCTTGACACTGTATTAAATCTAATGAGACCTTTCATGCATCATTCTTTCTGGATTGTATTCTTCTGTTACAGGCTAACTAATTAATTAATTAACTAATTAACTAATTAATTTGCAAGTTTTCCTTGAAAAGTCAAACGCCTTAAGTCAAACATTGCTGATCTTGTCATTTTGTTAATGTGGAATTCTCTTTTCAATCAGTGGTTAGTTAAAATGGTTCAAAATTTCATGTCTTCATTAATCCAGTAATGACAAAAAGCTGTTGTTAATTCCAATCCATTTTATTATTTTTTAAATATACATAACAGTTGCAACCATCAAGCAAACAAATTGATAAAACATCTTTACAGATACACCATATTGGAAGTGATATTTACATACATTTGTAGTTATTTTTTAAGCACATGATTTACCGTATATCCCAACTTTCAGGAGCCTCAGGATTCTAATGTATTACAATGTATAGTAGGGTTCCTGTTTATTATATTTATTTTAGTACAATTTATATATACTAAGTACAATTTATATACTAAGATTTTGTCCTATGATTAACAAACAAGAAAAAACAATAAATAAAGTCTTCAAGAACTAATCAAATCATATTTAAAGCTGAATTATAATATAGTAAATTAAAAACAATATATATCTCTGTCTGATATGGAAACATCAATAAAGAGTCTCCAGGATTATCATGAAAGCATGAGATATAAATAACAATAAACTTGCTCAGATATCAGAAGGCAACATCAAAAGCCAAGTTTAGAAAATATTAGTACTTCCATGTTATATGATACTGAAAGATTGTACTAAAATATAAAATAGTGAATTACTTTAAAAACAATTTTCTTATAAAATAAATACAAGTGTAAAGAAAAAAGTAAAGTGTCAGATTAAAGCCATAAGCTCTTGTTTCAGATGATATATCCTCTTCAATGCAATTTTCATCTTAATTTTCTAGCAATATCTTTCAGAAGAAACTTCAAATCATTCATCTTTTAAAAAAATAATTTTGTAAGAATGCAAGAGATTAATTGGAAATGACATCATTACATTTCAGGCACAAGATTAATCATAACTCTTATACTGAATCATAGCAATGTTCATCCTTAAGCAAATCCATTAACAATGCAATTCTTGATGATTTATCTGTTACTTTTGATAGAATATACTTTTAATAAAGGGATTAGGATGGCAGATAGTTGGGAAAATTGGCAGTACAAGATTCTACTGGGGAAAATGATTAGAGTGAACAAAAAAGAAATAGATGAAAATAGAGATAAAATTGAGGACAGCCGAATTAAAAAATGGATAAGAATTGAAGCACTAAAAAAGAGAAGAGCTGATGGGTTAAAAATTGCCCTTTAAATATTAAAGTAGCCTATTATAAGCTAGAGAGGCAGAAATAAAATTAGATAGGGGAAATATTAAAACATAAATTGTTTATAGAATGAACAAAAATAATAGATTAGAAGTTTACAAATGTTAGGCATTTTTTAAAATGTATGTTTAAATAATGTAACAGGATTATATAAATCTGATTAATGTGATAGAGATAATTAATGTGAATGTGAATTGGATTAACATGAATGGTATTTAGTTACATTTGTTGATACTGTTATTGTGAATTGGATTAATATGAAAAAAATGGATAAGAATTGAAGTACTAAAGAAGAGGTATATAAATAATATGAGGATTATATAAGTGTGATAAATGTGATAGAGATTATTAACAATGTTAGTATGAATTGGATCAATATAAATGAAACTTAGTTAAATTTGTTCATATACAATAAAGAAATGTTTAAATAGAACAAGAAAGATATAGATGAAGGTAGAGATAAAGATGAGGAGTTAGGCATTTTTTGAATATGTATGTTTGAACAATATAATGAGGATTATTTAAATTTGAGAAATGTGATAGAGATTACTAATATTGTTATTGTGAATTGGATTAATATGGATGATACCCAGAACCAACTCTGTTCACTATTCATTTCTGCAATAAACAATAAAAATTACATTTATTCATTAATAAATCTGAAAGCAAAAATATTCTGATTTTTTTTATTGTTCTTGGAAATATTTTTGCAATGCCTATAAGTATTTCAAAACTCAAGTATAAACAGTGTGTCTGCCCCTCCAACTCCCCAAAAAACATACCTTAGTTTCCAGTTGTTTAAATTGTTGGACCATACTGTGGAAAGAAATAGAGCATTGAGGAAGGAAGTTTTGATTTTAATTCTGACCACAAAATGATTTCTGAAAATATGCATAACTGCAGATAATAAAGATCTTTCTATTCAGTACAGTCATCAAATTACAGTAGGTAACTTCTCTAAATGCCATACAATGGAAAACAGAATCCAGTATAATTTCAGGAACTAAATACCGTCTTACCCAAAATACAACCTATCACGAAAGCAAGTCCTAGCTGGATTTTTACACGTGTGCCCAATATAAGCTCTGCCCACAAAGTAAGCCCTAATTAAGACTCCACCCACTCTGGGGTGCGGGGGTTAGGGCAAGGCCCACAGGTAAAAATTAAGCTAGGGTGGGGATGGTGGTGGAACTGCCCTACTTACCAGGCCTTGCACACCTCAACATCTGCCTTGTTGGGTCATTTCTTCTGTGACTGCTTGTGGCTGCTTGCGCATGCCGCCCCCAGCCTCTGTTTCACTGTCAGAGGCCTTCAGGAAAGGCCTCTGCAACTGAAACATGGGCTCCAGATTGATGTGCACTGTGCCCCCAGCCTTGTTTCACCATCAGAGGCCTTCCAGAAAGGCCTCTGCAGCCAAGAAACGAGGTCTGGATTGATGCACGCATTGCCAGAAGAACCACAAGTTGTGCATAGAGTTTATCAACCATTTTTTCCAGCACCTTCCCTAAAAAGAAAAGGTGAGAAACTGGATGAAAGATTTCAGGTAGGTGGAATCTAATGATGGCTTTTTGAGGGGCAGACCAGGTCCTTCTTGAAAGGTTCTAGGAACACAACATGCAGTGATGTATTTATGAGTGCTTGAACCCTTCCTGGAGCCTTTCACCAGCCTAGAGTGACAAGGTCTAATTCTAGCTTTACTGACAGCGTTGAGAACCGTGTCTACTTCATCAGGCCTGACAGAGTCAAGCTGTTCCCAGATAATCGGTCAAGGTTTTCTTCTCAAGCATCTCTAATGGATCTATTTCACACTTGGACTCAAATGAGAATGGATCTGAAAGACTTTGTCCATCAGATTTTCCATGACATCTATAGGGTCTAACTCTGTAGACCCTATAGATGATCATCTGAGCCCTCCTAGCCCAGAAAAACCAGATCACCCTGAACAGGTGACACTCTGAACACAATAAGAATGGAGAAACTGTTTTGTCACTCTTAACCAACACAAGGTAATTTTTAATAGCAGCTATGACTCATGACTAGTCTGTTGTAGCCGGCCAGAGGCCAATGGAGCTAACTAACTAATCAGCTGGGAGTGGATTACCCAAATGGATCCAGTCACTCTGCAAAGGGAGGCTGTGTAAGAGAATTTCAAGGACACCAGGGCATAATCTGGCCATGATGGGTGATAAGAATAGATTCCCCAGCATATTACGCTGTCATCAGAAAATCATGTGTGGGGTGTGAGTACTGTACTGAGTTGGGCTGTGAACTTCTAAGCTGCTTCTGAAGCCAACCTTAGGGATGGCAAATTGAAATCTGGGGAACTTCATTACCAATCCTGAGATGGCCTCCAACAGCTCAGGCAGGTAGGTTGCTACAGAGCAAGAAGATCCCATGAACCTAGCTTCAGGAACAGGGTCTGACAACCAGAAAGTTGCAGAGCACGGTCACTGAAAGCCAGAAGAGATTTCCAGATAACAACTGCTACCCCTTCCCTACCCTGGGATTTTGACTGGTGTCTAACTTTAAACCAGTTGGATACATCTCCAAGAAGAGGACTCTCCCTTCCAGAGTCATCCAGATCTCAGTGATGCATGACAAATAGATAATATTGTCATGTTGTTACTCTCCAATCCCATGAAAAAAGTTCAAGAGAATACAGATTTTCAAAGGAAGGGATGCCTTTTCTTTCTATAATTATTTTTAATGTTAAACAAAAAGTCTTGCAGTTGTTGTGAATTCCAGGGATGTTAAGATTCAGCAGGAGTCTTTATTTACCAGCTTTCATTCCACAGACCCACTAGTGAATCATAAAGAAAGGGCTCAGATGCAAAGCTTTTGTCATCATTTATTGGCCTCTTTAATTTCCCTTTTATGCTTATACTGCTAGATCATAAATGGCACTTTTTA
Source organism: Sibynophis collaris (assembly GCA_036250565.1). NCBI lineage: Eukaryota > Metazoa > Chordata > Lepidosauria > Squamata > Sibynophiidae > Sibynophis > Sibynophis collaris. The sequence continues at coordinate 69,201 of JANHFK010002948.1, read as the reverse complement.
AAAAATCATATAGAAATCCAGCAGGAGTATGTGCAATAAAAGCATGATGATCATCTTCACATTTAGGTTCTCTTCGGTCCACCATTAAGTAAAATTAATCATTTTTTTACTAAGCTGCCCAGAGTCACTGAGAATGAGTGGGTGGCCATATAAATTTTCTAAATTTTCTAAATAAATATTATTTTTAAAAAGATTTAAACATTCAAGATAGTATTTTGACATACGAGGCTTTAAAAATTTCCCATGTATTACAAAACCCCTAACAGATCGTCTATCATTCTTCAAAGCAGAATCAATAAATGGTATTTTAATCAACTGATTTATGTTTTTATAACTATTAAAATCTGTCAATCAACACACTATATATTCTTAGCTTTTGATTTCAAAGCAAACTGAAAACTGAATAGAAAAACAGAAAAGAAAGTTGACATACTCTTCAGATGAGTCACTGGGCTTGGTGTTGATTTTCACAAGGTAATTTTCTTTCATGACAGCTTCCCATGCCAAAGTTTCATTATCTTCATTTCTTGAACCTTCAACATACAAAATCCATACCACCATGTATAGTAGTGTTTTATTGACAAAAGGAACACTGATGGTAGAGATACAATCTAAAAGGGTAATCCAGACTTGCTTCAACTGTATACTGTGCATATGCACACACATACATACAAACAGCTATGCATGTTTGTTCACAGTATTCAAAGGACTACATTCTTAACCCAGCTTTACCCACATACAAATACAGCCCCCTCCCTATATAGTTCTTTTATAATATACTGAGACATGTATAATTTTTTGATAATTATGTTCATATTCCTGTTTTCGTTAATGACACAGCCATTTTGTTTAGCCAAACTTCAATTTTAAAAAAAATATTATTTTGCATTTTTCATTAGTGCACATATTTTCATTGGTTAGCTTCCATCTGTTCCAGTTTTGAAAATAAAATTTTCCTTAAATAAATATTAAGTGTTGCGATTTCTTCTTTTGAAATTGTGTAATTCAATAGGTATGATTGTACTGTTGCTGAGCTTCCACTAGTCTTAATGTTTTGCTGACAAGTAGTTCCGTATTATAATCCATGAATAGTTTTAAATATAACATGTATGGTAAACATGAAAAAAGCATGGCAAACTACCTCTATAACACTGTCATGAAAACTGTATGGTCATGTCTACAAATTATATTCAATTTAAAGGCATCTTTATATTTTACATTCAAGAAAATGAGCATATGCATAAGGATCCCTGTGGCACAGTGGTTTAAATGCAGTATTGCAGGCAAACTCTACCACAGCCTGGAGTTTGATCCTGATGGGGCTCAAGGTTGATTCAGCCTTCCATCCTTCCAAGGTCGGTAAAATGAAGATTGTTCAGGTCAATATGCTGACATTGTACAGCCCAGAGACTGCTGTAAAGCACTATGGGGTGACATATAAATCTAAGTGCTATATGCAGGATTACACATGCGTTGTATATCTTTACTGAGACCTCAGAAGCTTTGCTTCATAAGTGCATTAGCTAAGAATTCCAGCACCCTGTTAAAATTGAATTTAACACACTGACTGAGACACTCATAATGTTGATCAAGCCATGAAAACAGGTATAACTATTTCATCCATCCCTATATTCTAAGTTTTGCTTAGGAAGTGTTGGATTCGATATCCAACAAAAAATATTTACTGTTAACATACAGTGTTACAGGAAGGCAGATTCCAACTGGATGTTTGAAAAGCACTTCAACAATAGAGGCACTAAATAGGTGAAGTGGTGGGCTCTTCTTCACTGCGTATGTTCATTTAGAAGCTAGACAGTCATCTGTTGGGGGAAACTTTAAGACTTGGATTCTTGTCCTGATCAAATATCTCTTTACAAATGTTATAATTGTATAACTCATTATTAAATGGCTGAGCCCAAGGGAGAGGTCAAGAGGATCATTAGTCTTGAGTCCCTTCATGCCTACAAGAGATCTAATACAACATATGATAATATCTATATCTTAGAAGACTACAATTCAATAACTGATAAAAAATTAGATTATAAAAGGAATAAGATGAGGAAAAGAATAAGAAGAATCTTACCCAAAACTGCCTTAAAAATGATGGAGGAACTGAAAATAAAAGATATTTGGACAGAGAGACATCAAGGCATAAACCAATATACATACTATTCGAATAGGTCCAGAATTGATATGGTCTGGATGTCAACAGAATTATAATGGGATGTGAAAGAAGTTGAAATTGACACAAATCTTTTGGTGGACCATAATCCTATGAAAATTAGTCTGATAGGGAAAAGCAAGATGGACATGAAAAAGATCGATTTTAAAGGATGAAGAATTCAAAATAATGATGGCCAAACAATTAAGTTTCTTTTTCAAAGAAAATAAAAAAGAAGATACGTCCATACAACATTTATGGGATACGGCAAAGGCATACATGAGGGAAGTTGCCATATCTTATATGGCAAAAAAAAAAGCAAAGATGGAATTGCCTGGAAGAAGAATACAAAAGATTGGAGGAGAAATTACAAGATAAGCCACAAAAGAGAAATATAAAACAACAAATGGATCTAATTAAACATAAATTGAATCTACTTGAGAAAAAGGACCTGGCACAACAGATAAAAAGGACAAACCATTTTTTTTAAAAAAATGCCAATAAACCAGGTAGATGGTTAGCATGTAAACAGAAAAAACAGACCAAGAAGAGATGGATCAATAAACTACAAGATGAAGAGGGGAACATATTCTACAAAAACAAGGAGAAGAAAAGCATAGTCCAGGAGTTTTATGAGAAATTATACAAAAAGACTGACTGCCATACAGAAGGGAGAATATTACTATATCTTGAGAAAGCGGAACTATCAAAAAGCCCGGAAGAAATTAAAAATATGTTAAACGAAGAAATAAGGATGTGCAGGCAGTCCAAAAACACAAAAATAATAAGATACCAGGCCCTGATGGTCTACCAATAGAATTATATAAAGAAATGCAAGATAGCTTAGGACAAGTCTTACTTGAAGTATATAATGCAGTGTTAGGAGACGCAAAGATACCATCAAATAGAGGCAAATATTGCATTGATACCAAAGGAGAAGTCCAATACGATGCTAATTAAAAATTATAGGCCCATATTTCTTCTAAACACAAACTATAAGATATTCATATCTATAATAGCCGATCGTCTAAAAAAGTTTCTAAATGAGTTTTTTCACATCGATCAGAATGGTTTTTTACCAAAAAGACAAATGAAAAATAATATAAGAATAATATTAGTTGTTTTAGAATATTACAAGATACACAGTGGTACACAGGTGGCACTACTATTTTTAGATGTCCAAAAAGCATTTAATAACGTTAATTGGGAATTTATGGCACAACAATTAAAATATTGGTGATAAATTTGGTGATAAATTTTTAAATATGTTTTCGGCAATATATTTTAAGCAAGAAGACAAACTAATAGTGAATGGAGAGGTGACAACAAATTTTAAAATTCAGAAGGGTACTAGACAAGACACTATCCCCATTATTGTTCATATTATCTTTGGAAGTGTTAACCAGGATAGTACAAAAAGAAATACAAATCAAAGGTCTGGAAATCAGGAAAGAAATTTATAAATTGCAAGCCTTCGCAGAAATCTGGTTTTTATCCTTGAGGAACTACTACAATCAGGTGTGAAGCTTATGGAAGTATTAGTATTAGGATGATCTCTGGAGGGCTAGTCCTATTAAACCTCTCAGTGGCTTTTGATACCATCGACCATGGTATCCTACTGCGCCGGTTGGAGGGGTTGGGGATCGGAGGGGGAGTCCTCCGAT
>JANHFK010002946.1:126422-140650 GCA_036250565.1 Sibynophis collaris | reverse complement strand
ATTTGGTGGTCCGCGGGATTTAAAATTATGAACTTGGTGGTCCCTGAGGTCCAAAAGGTTGGGGACCCCTGGTATAGCCAACCATTATGGATTCAGGTTTATAATTTTTTCCTTAAGTGCCACCGTGCAAAAATACTTTTTCAGTCACTTTTGCATGAAAAGCAAAATATTTAATAATCTTGAAATCCATTTTTGTCACCATTCAAAACAGTGTGATTAAAAATAGATCATATATAAACATTAAAAGCTTACATTTTAGACAATATATTTAGTGAATCATGATTTTCTTTAAGTCAACAATGGGTAATCGTTTTATTTATTATCTTTATTTTACCTATTTTTGTCCTGTGTTACACTGAACAGGGAATATTGTCCTGGTATTATCAAACTCCTTCTTTCTATGCCTTTGAATTTAATTTGTTTATAATTTAAAATGATTATTAAACAAAAAAAAAGTAGGGGAATATTGCAAATTGGATTTGAAACCTCCTTGTAATCATGTTTATATTTATTTTTACAAATATAATGCTGCTATATGTTTCTTCAGATTTATATTGTACTTGTCCTTTACTATATTTTAACTCCTTAAGAATGGGAATTTTATTATTGTGCCAATCTGTCCCTGTTAGTAACTAATTGATGGTAGAGTTCACACCTTAGCAACTCAAGGATTTATGTTACCATGGCTCCCTCTCTCTTCCTGCTGTAAATGCAAAAATCAGAAGGAGCCTGGTAGCACCTTTTCAGACTAACACATTTTATTAAAAGGCATAAGCTTTCCTGAACTGCAGCTCACTTCATCAGATGCATTGATGAAAAGTGCTACCAGACTTCTGATTTTTACTACTCAGATTAACAGACATTTCCTTCCACAAAGCTGTAAATGCAGGGTTAGTCTACTTGAGTAATAATTAAGGTGTTGGCTTGTATTACATATCAAAGCTGCTGTGTTGCATTTCTAGGAAGTTATCTGCAATGTTTTGATACCCTAAAATACCCTTGTCTCTGTTTGCGATCATCTTGTTTCCTTTTTGGGTTGGAAAGCAATTCTTTCTGTAATTAGGTTCTGCTAGCCTTTGCACATGCTCAAAACTCTACTTGATCAAAATTCTATACAAGATCTATATAATCTTGTGGTTCTTGCTATTTGCTAGGTTGCAGGCAAAACCAGTGACTCAATCAACAAATTGTGTAATAATAATTGATTGGGCCTTCTTCAGTTTTTTGTTTTCTTGATGGGTTACTTTTGTGGGTACAGTAGGAACAAAACACACCTCATTGTGCAGGACATTCTAGAACTGAGAAACCACTAAAAGGACTCATTGCATAGCAAATATTTGCTCATGCATTAGGACAAGAATATGTATATATGGTAGAAATCTATATTTTGAATTGAAATTGGAAGTAAAATTAAATTAATAAAATTCGCAAATGTAGAGAAATAAAGAAATTGACTTAATTATTTAGTCCAGCATCTGAAGTATACTAAGTGTAATATAAAGAATTGCCCTGGGATTTCTTGAACCACCAAATGTTTCTCAGATAATCTTTTGCAGTTTGCTTCAGTGCACAGTGTATTTATACTGTATAAGATGTATTAAAGTGATATATACCATCCCTGAACCATTGCAAATGTTATAGGATCTAAAACAGGGTATAATAATTGAAATATTGTTGTTTAAAAGAAATTCTGATTCTGAATTGAAATTGAAATTAAAATTATGAATTGTCTGTTTAGCATTCTTCTGCCTAAATCCTATCAAATTCTTAAATGATACAACTACAGTCAGTTCATTAAAACATTGGTTAAGAAATCCAATTCAAGTTTCAAAACAGATGATGAAGTGCATGATGGAAAAAGTTTCTTCCTATAGCTCTGTCAAGCACACTTTAGCACCTTTATATTGGAAACAATGGCTCTATAAGTTCCCAAAGGAAATAGTTTTAGATGGCATTTGGCCAAAGCACCGGAAGACATTAATTGAATACTTCTTTCATTGATGTGCTATGTAGAATGATTCTCCCTTTTCAACATAAATGATAAGGCAAAATTTTTGCATGTACACAGATTTATCAGGAAGCAAAACAAATAAATAATGCAAAACAAGTGCTGCATTATTGTGGTATAGGCTTTGTAGGGAGTAGTTCACCATATTTCATAATTGGATGCAGTTATTTAAGTTGTATATTAAAAATAAAGTAAAGGATCTACTATATTCACAACATTCAAATTAATTATAATGTAGAAAAGAACTCATGACCTGCTGACTAAAGTGTAGAAAATGAAAACAACCAAACAACAAATTTTAAATGACAAAATGATACATTTTCCTATATAATATCTGGAAAATACTTTATGAGAATTCCAAGGTTTACACAATCTTAACTTTTATTCTTGCTTCAGATTTGAAACGATAGTAATTTCGTCAGAACTAATTCAGTGTACATGAAATCATTCCTTCATTCATTTCTGCTGGTTTCTCTTTCACTCATAATCCTTCCAATATAATGCACTCACTTTTTTTTTTACAATAGGTAAACATAAATCTTTCAAATTCATATCCTCAAAATAAATACATGTATACTTCCAGTACACCTAATAATCAAGAATGTCATGGGGTTTTTTTCCCACCCTAATAAACATAATTTCATTTTGGTTGCATTTTCTGTTTCTATTATTTTAATATGATTATATCATAGTTGCTTAGAATTACGGTAATTCTCATTGTGTTCAATGGGGCTTACACCTTAGAAGGCACATTTAGAATTGCAGCCTCCGCTGTAAAAGAAGCAACATATTTATATCCAATTTGAATACAAATAAAGAAAATGTACTGTCAACAAAAACCCCGCCCCAAAAACAGAATGAGTAATTAAAAAGAAATTGCCCTTCATAGTTTCTATGAAAAAGCACCCACTATGATATTGCTCAGATCAAGCTAATTTTTTCTTATTCTTTATTCAGAGACTCACCTGATATACCTGATCTTCATTCGGACACTTTTCTTACCTCCTATTTCTTATTATGGTATTCTGGTTTGTGTACAAGGGCAAACTGTTAAAAAAATGCTAGCATACAAGCAATAAATACCTTTTCCATTGATTCAGTTTACTATCTTGCACTGAAAAAACAGGTCTTTCCAAACTTAAGGCCACAAATTTTGGCCTTAAAGTTAAAGCCTCATGTCTTTCCGGTCATTAATGAATTATAATGCCACCCTAGAAATATTCTCAGACCTTGCCTGTTTTTTCCAGTTTGAATGTCCGAATGGCTCATTCATACTTCCATTATATCACAATTATGTTTTTATTTGGTATCCCTGTGTCTCTTTACCAGTCATCTGCAGATGGTCCAAAAGCCACAGAACAAACTGTACCTCATATTAGTTCCGTTTTATGGAATACGTTCCACTCACCACAAGGCACAGACACTTTCACACAAGTTTTAAAGATCCTTCTTATGCTACTAATTATTTATTCTGAATGTTTAAAAATGAGGTCTCAATTTCTTGCTTCCTCTGAGTCTAAACACATAAATACAAAGGAGAAATTGGATTTACCTTACAGCCATTAATTCTGTTCACAGAACAATTTATGCACACTTGCTCGATTAGAACTGCCAGATAACCAAGGTATTATAACTTCACACTAAACACTACAGTGAATTTTAGTCAGTCCACTGTGGTACAAATGAAGCTTTACAAATGTTAAAAATTAAGAAAAGTTAACAGAAAACCAATTTCTAAAAGATAACATGGTAAAAATGAATTATATAATTTATATTTCAGGGAAATGAGATTTGATTTCGATGTGCGGAAAGGTTTTGGTATAACAACATAATGGCAAGCAATGAAAATGTCTTTTTCCTGGAGAGATCACTTATTTGGGATTTGTACAGGACATTTTGACTTAACTGTTGCTCTACCTGGATATTCAAGGCTGCTTAGAAATTCTCATAGGTTTTGTCCCTTTTAATGTTCCAATGTCCTCATTTTAATTGAGTTGATGATCAGATTAGGACATACTTTTAGAAGTCCACTAAACAGGGAGTGACCTAAATCTGGGATAGCTATGGTATGGACAACATGGTTCACTATGCAATGCTCTTATTATTTTAGGATCCAGATGTTGTCTTATTTCTCACATAGATAAAGCAAGTCCTAGAATTCTTATCAGAGACTTTACCTTGAGCAATTTCACCTCACAAAAGGTGATCAGCTGTAATAGCCTATTTTTGAAAACTATTTTCAAGGAGGAATTTCCTTGTAAGTAAATATGATGAGTCCTTTTTTGGGAGCGGAGGGGACGCTGCATTTTATTATTTTACATTATTGCAGTTATTATTTGCTTTTAAATCTATTTTTTAAAACAATTATGCTGAAAATATAGTATTTCATCACATTTACCTGTACTTTTAACTGAACTACAGCATTTTATCTTCTTGGTTATTTAGATAACAATGCACTTGGAAGACCATATATAAATAAACTCAACAGCTAAATAAAATTAATGTTTTCAGTTATAATATTCAACTTTGACACTGCAATTCTTTAACCTAAAGCTTTTTGCCTATTTTTCAAGAGTGGAAACAGACAATAATTATTTATTTATCTTTTATTCATTAAACATGAAACTCAGATAAAAAGATAAATAAATAAATATGTTTATGTTTATGTTTATTTGAATTTGTATACCGCCCTTCTCCCTTCCGGGACTCAGGGCGGTGAACAGACATAATTAAAACAGTATTACAAAAAACATGAATAAATAAATATAAATTTTAAAATATTTTAAAATAATTAAACAGTTTGTCTGTTCTAAAATTAATTATAATTGATTATAATAATAATATTATAGCATATCCATTTTCTCTTATATATATATTCAATATTTAAGGCACTTACCGGTAAATAGAATATTAGGAATATAAGTACATTATATCATTATTTTGGAATAACATATTGCACCAAAATTGAGAAGATGATCTATATAGCTAGATTTAATAATATGTTAAGGGTGTGAGCTAGTTCTTCACTAACACTTTGTGGATATATTTTTAGTGTCTACAAGAGTCACTCATTTAATCACTATTTTGTGTATTCTTTTCTGATTGTATTTATTGTTATATTTTGATTTGTACATTATTTTATCTTTTGGTTGTTTTATTTAGTGAGAGAGAGAGATAAGGCAAAGAAAATGGGAGACAGATTTAACAGCCAATTCAAAAGCTACACTCAAAACAGTGGAGTAGGAATGAGCTTCTTTTTTATAAATGGCTCTGTAAAACTAGCAAACTTTTAAAGTGGTAATCTAATAATAATTTCTTGCTACTATTACAGCACTTAGATATCAAAATAGTCCTTCCAGGCCAATGAGGCACTCAAATATCACATTATAATACAATTTACTGACAAAGTTTATAATCCAACCATATGATATACAAAACATGGTAGACATGTTATGGACTCCAAAATCATAGAATACTTCTCCCCTTACCTTTTAACCTCAATCCAAAGAAAGGAAAAACTAAGTTCATGGGAAAATACTCCTGATCAAAACGAAGGGCCAGCCAAAACTAACTGAGTGGCTATACAATATGAATTAAAAATGAGAATTTAGCAAAGCACCAATGTGACTCTCCCATTCAGAAGATGGCAAAAGTAAAGGCAGCAGGACAGTAGAAACCAGAAGGGAGAAAGTCAAAGGAGAAGCATCAGAGCTGTCTCTTCAGGAGTCTTCCAAATGGTTCTCTCATGCAAGATCAAATGGGAGGGGATGGTGATTCTGCAATTAAGGATATGCCAAGATTCGATTCTCTCCCCATGTTAAATTGCAGAATCGACTCTTCAGATTTTGTCCTTCTGACTTCGTGATACAGTCCTCAAGTCAAAATGTTCCTAAATCCATACTGATCCATACTGATTTAAAATGTTTTAGATTCCATAATCTGGTATATGCACGAATGGATACATTTTACATAGGTAAATTCACAAATATATACTCAAGTGCATATTTTGATTCCAATTGGCATGATAGGCAAAAAAGAATCCATGAATTTTGATCAGCCACAAAGTGGATATGGGGTAGGTTTTTGGATGTATCCCATCTCATTCTGATCAGTTTTCATTGCTGCAAATTATACCTAGTTCTTAACTATAGCAAAGCTTGCATCTTCTATTTCATTCAATTTTTTTCACTCCCTTCCATTCTCAGGACTTAATCATAGCATTGTATGTCTTACAGTCCATTCTACAGCCACAGGGTTTTTTTCAGGTACATTATTTGTTTGCAGAAAGCTGGTGGCAAAAGGATATTACTGGCTTCCATCGATTTAAGGGCTGACTTTATGCATAACACTGAATTGTCTGATGGCTGTTGCTTCCTTCCATCCACCAAACCAGAAAGGTCATCTGGAAGCAGTAGGGGTTCTGCTTCTTGAAAAGTTCCCAACAGAGACTGTTAATATGGCAGCATTTGTCTCCAAAGAGAAAGTCAGAGTACATTCCCTGTTCACGCAGTAGAAAATGTCTGGTCATTTGCTCACATTTTAACTATAGTAAAGGCTTCACCAAACCTATGAAATGTGAAAGAGGAATCTCAAATTAAACAGACTGTTTAATTGTGAGGAAATTAGGTTTCATTAGCCTTCTTCAAATCTGAACAATCCAAAGTGCAGTTTGCATAGCCTCAATGTATTACATTAAGGCCTTGTTCAATACTTCATTGTTGAACTAACTTAAGCAAGAGAAACTCTTCCACATTTCATCCTGATAGATGTGGGTAAATTCTGGCCTACCACACTATGGTAATTAGAATTTTATTTGCTTCTTATTTCTTGCTGCAATGGTACATTCTATTCCTGTCAGGCACAAAGTATTAAGTTCCAGTCCAGCTGACATTGCTCAAGAATCCTGTCAACTGATAGTTAAGACTAAAATAATGCTAGATAAGAGTCAACAGAATTAAAGGGGGGCTGGCTGGACACTTGAGGGAATGTAATGACTCCAGACTGATTCCTCTCTCCTGACTCTGTTCCCCGGCTCTGCCTCTTCTTATCCTACAATTCCTGATGTTATTTCTTGGCACATTTCTTTGTACAGTCTATTGGTAAGTTTCTCAAACAATAGGTCTCTTGAAAATTATACACAGTGTTTATATCAATAGTAGTTATCTTTCTTTTTTAAAAAAATCAATAGAGGTTTTTAAGAAGAGACTGGACAGCCACTTGTCTGGAATCATATACAGTCTCCTGCTTGAGCAGGGCATTGAACTAGAAGACCTACAAGATCTCTTCAACTCTGTTCTTCTGTTAAGTCACTGCATCAAACTCAATGATGTGAACATCACAGATGCATCTATGACATTTCTCTGCTACAGTAAAGAGGTGGCTCTTTACTGCCACATGTTCTTATCATATCCTATTTCATCATTTATTTATTTTTTTTATTAAAAAATTAATATTAAACATTAAAAAAAATACTGTCTACATGAACAGTGTGTTGTCTGAGTACAATTATTGTTATTCTTATTAATACTATTTCTCCTATTTCCTCATTTTAAAAAGGCAACTACCCATGTTTCCCCAAAAATAAGACCCTGTCTTATATTTTTGAACCCCAAAATAAGCGCTTGACCTTATTTTTGGTGAGGTCTTATTTTGGGGGGGGGCGCATGGAGCAAGACAGGGCTCCTCTTTCCGTCTTACCTGATTTCCAGCTCTGTCTCCCTAACCAGAGGAAATGGCAGGGACCGGCTGTACATGCAGTTTTCGAGGAGGGCTTATTTTCAGGGGGGGCGCTTATTTTAGCGTATGCGCTCAAAAGGCCAATTGGGCTTATTATCAGGGAATGTCTTATTTTCAGGGAAACAGGGTATAAAGATTCTTTTCCCATGTTAAAAATACCAATGTTTTCAAGGAGAGTGTTCTAGTCAGTCTATATAAGCTGGTTAAAAGTAACATTTTGTACAATTTAAAAAATAGAAGTAGCAAGAATTTTTCTGTCACTTATTTCTGGTGATGCCCAAAAATTGCCAACCATGCCCCATGCAATCTTTGAAAAACACAAAAGGTTAGTTTGGCCCCTGATCATAAAAAGGTTGCCCATTTTTATGCATTAACAACTGCTATTGCTGCTTGGCTCTATTATTTGTCTATGCTTGTAGAGAAGCAAAGCAAGTGACCTGTTGACCACAACAATGGACACTTAAAGGCACTGAAACATATCTGTCAGTGGCTTTTCTGCTGAAATGTGGATCCTGGTCCTTGCATGTTCCTAGGATCACTCTCTTCTTCCCATTTACCACCTCAAATATTTCTATAGATTTTTCTACAAGAGGGTTTTTCAAATGGAGTGATCAGAGACTTGCGTACCATTATTATTTTTTTTAACATTGCAGGGATGTAAAATGAAAATGACCACTAAGATGAAACATGATGGCAATCATCTCTGGAGGTTTATATTAAATCATATTCATATTTCTCAGATTAATAAGCAGGTGGTAAAGTCATTATCAAATTGCATTTGGTTTTCAACTTAACTGCATCAAAGTGTATATAATGGCACATGGAAAATGTATTTTATGGTAAAATCTACAAAACTATAGATTGGGAAGGCACAAATGTGATTTACAAACAATGAAAAAAGAATCCAGATTTTTTTTAAAAAAAAACACACATTCTCATTATATTTGATAATGGAATAGAAATATAACATTTATGTGAAGCCATCCATTCTTATCAAAAATAACCACAGAAGAACTACAAGGGAATTGGTAAGTACATTTTTAAAAATCTTTGTGGAGGTGAAGGAGCAAAACCACAATCTGAAACATCACACAGAAACAGGTATTCAAGACTACTGCTGGCTTTTCAAGGTGTCCCTCAAATGCCATGGTCCATAGTAAGAAAAGGCATAATAACATCTAGCAAAATCCATAATGGACAAATATAAATCTCTCAGTGAATGGATATTATTGACAAAGCATGAATTGGGCATGTGATCTGGATTAGGGCTGGAATCTGTGAGAGGATTATCATTTGGTTCACAAGCAGATCACCTAAAAGAGTGGTTTCATTCCTGGGCTGGTCATGTTTGGCAGATAATATTATTATGAATTTTAATATTGTCTTTTTTTTTTCCTTTCAAAATGGGAGAAAAAGGCAGACATTGCATTACAAACAATAAATATCTACCTCAGTGTGGAATGTATAAATAATTTTGCTCTTTCCTCTAAAATGTACAACATGAATTCAAATATATAAACTGTTAAAATCTTTTTTAAGAAAATTGGAAAAAAAGAAATCAAAACATTTCCTGACAGTAAAAGTGTAAAGCCCAGTAAATAGCGTTGCATGTAGAAATGTGAAAATAAACAACTAGGAAGCACATAGCTCAGGTTTCACACACACACACACACACCATTTGCTATAGTCTGCTCATTTCCTCAACCCCCTGTTACTCATTGCAGGTTAAAATACTTACAGTGTAGTGTAGATTACTATAATTAACAGGTTAAACACATGACAACATTACTTTTTTCTTCTTAATGTTCTCCTGAATCCTTATAGTGTTAGCTTTAACATAGAATAATAACTTCAACCAAGGCAGAAATTACCTCTGTGGGATTTTTAATTGTGACTGAGTTTCTCTTTTCTGCAGTAATGCTGAAGAAATGAAAGTTGGTAAATAAAGCAATCTAGCTGAGCTTCTGTATCTGTAAACTATTAATTTTAAAGCTTCATTTGTCATGTACCAATGAATGCACAAGGCAAAGCTAATACAACCAGCCTTTTACTTAGACAGGGAATAATGCTGTGGAAACAGTGGCTGCATATGGATGACAAGAAGGCATGGTTTTTCCTGACAAGATTGAGGTTAACTTCAGGTTTACAAACACACCTCCCTCCCATTGCTCACTCCAAAGTGCCGCCTTCTCTTCTAGATTAATCACAATTTAGCATTAATGCACATCGTAATTTACCTGGCTTAAGATCTCTTGAAATATGTGGGCTTGGTAAATTGGCTTGTCTAGAATTAAAACATTATTAATTATAAGTTTGTCAAGGCCAAAGGATAGAACAATCTGCACACAATGTTGTATGCAAGCAACCAGAACCACGTATGGGTAGGCCTAAACAGATATTTATTGTTGATGCCCATATCACAAGAATCTTGCAATACTGTTTGCCTTCCCTTCGGAAATGGTATATATAGACCTAAAGATATGATCACAGATGTTTCCCCCACAAATGGACTCTCAGTTAGAATGTCTCTATAGTCCCCCTGGTGGGACTCCCTCCCCTTCAGCCAATGGTTCCACCATACATAATCAAAACATGGAAGAAGTTGTTCCATATTTTGTCTGGCAGCTACATTACAAGAAGAAGGTCAGCAGAGGCTAGTCTTAAAGACTTTTGGTCTCTTTCACATTAAGTGTGTCCACTTGCTCCCTTGATATGTGAAACTTCTCACTGTCTTGAAAAGTTTAGCTTTTTTTTTGCCAGGAAAAAAAGTGCTGAGATTGAATTTTACACTGGATTAGGAACTGAGAGGTTAGGTGGCTTCCCGTTGGGGAGAAAACCTATCCCTGTCTGTCATTTCTGTGATCCCCCTCAGAGGTTGCATTCAGTAGTTCTGGAGAACCAGTAGCGGAAATTTTGAATAGTTCTGAGAACCGGTAAATACCACCTCTGACTGGCCCTGCCCCCATCTATTCTCTGCCTCCTGAGTCCCAGCTGATCGGGATGAAATGGAAATTTTACAGTATCCTTCCCCTGGAGTGGGGTGGCCAACCAAGCCACACCCACCAAGCCATGCCCACAGAACCAGTAATAAAAAATGTTGAAGCCCATCACTGATCCACCTTCTTTCTAAAAACCAAGGAGCCATAGTACCTTACACTGGGTTTCAAACAGTGGATTTGACAATGAGTCATTTGTCCCTTGCACAAATCTGATGTGATGAGAAGAAAAGCAAAGATGAGGAAGACAACCACTTCCTTTTGTTTTTTAATGTTCTCCAATGGCAAGGAAATTATGGTTATAGGTGGAAACTGAAATTCAAGTCTGCTTTCAGACACGAAAACTCATGAAGTAACTTTGGCCTCTGTGTAACTCTCTGTGTCCAAATTGCCTCACTGTGTCCAAACTGCCTCACAGGCAGACACCCCCATTTAAACCATTTTGAGTACCTGGAGTAAGGATAGGATATACAACATATAACCATCAAACAAATAGAAATATATCCCCGCATGAGGTTTGCCCAAATTTTAAATGAAATGTGCATGCATAAATCAACCACACTAAAAGTGTTCCTTTCATAAATATATGTCTCATATCTAAATATTGACAATTGCCAACCTCAGGTTTTACGTTAGGCACACAGAAAAACATGCACACATACATATCTTTATTTTTTTTAAAAAAAAAATCATATACCAAGTCTTTATAGTATAGTTAACATAAGAACTGCAATTAACATACTGTCAAAGGATCAACTAACTACTGCTGATAAGCTTCATTTAACTAATTTGAGAAGTGGAAGTTTTTTTCTATCCAGGAAGGTAGCTTGTTTCCTTATTTCCTTTCAAGTGAGCCAACTCCTGTGACCTGTATTTAAAAGGGCTCTTTGTAATTAAGGCAGCAAGTCTCCAAGTGAACTGTTCTCACAGTGGGAGGAAAGGGAAAATAAAGGCGGGGGGTGGGGAACAGCCTGACATTGCTTAACTAAGCGATCGGCATTCAGCCAATCCTTTCTGCGGCTGGCCAGTTAGCCTAGCAAAGGCCCTTTGACAATGTCTTCCTCCATTGGCTTCTTATCCATTTTATGGACCACCAAGTCTATTAAGATCTTGGTCACTGGCCCTATCATAGGGCAGAGTCCCGTTTTCAGTAACTGCCCACAGACAACCAGAAACTGATCGGCCATGTTATATCAATAACATTCTCACACCAGGTTGTGTAAATTGATCTTTTACAATTTCTCTCGGTGACAGTCTCTGTAACCAACAAGATAAATCATTCCTCCTGTAGCTTTTTTTATTGATTGCTGGGACCTGTGTAAAAAATTACACTGCTCCAGCTGTGAACTGAACATCCTCATAAAGGAAGGCTTTCTATTTAAAATCAAAAATTATGTTTAAGGGCGGCTCAAGCACCATGTTTACTATCCTCAAGCTGCTAGAGTCCTGGAATTTTACATGGACACAGAGCATTTGGAAAGAAAGGGCCAAGTAAGGGTTTTAGAATTAAAATGAGGTGCATCCTAAAAATGCCAATCGGAGGAAGGAAAGAAAATGAGGATAATCCCATTTAGAAACTCTTTATGAAAACTATGGCAGTCATAATAACAAGCTACCTTGTTATTCTCCATATGATGGAGAAAAAATACAGCAACAGAATTAGCCAGGACATTTTGGCAATCACTTATACTACAAAAAGCTTTGCTTTTAGATATCACTGACATGGGCAGTTTAATGCTGTAATAGGACTATGACTGGAAAATTCCTTGAATGTACAAGTAGTCCTCAACTTACAACAGTTCATTTAGTGGCTGTTCAAAGTTACAACAGCACTGAAAAAAAGTGACTTAGGATCATTTTTCACACTTACAATTGCAGGATCCCATGGTCACATGATCAAAATTCAGGTGTTTGGCAACTTGTTCCTATTTATGACGGATCAGCTTTTGCAATCTTCTGACAAGCAAAGACAATGGGGAAGACAGATTCACTTAACAACCACGTTACTAACTTCACAACTGCAATGATTCACCTAACAGCTGTGGCAAGAAAAGTTGTAAAATGGGGAAAACTCACTTAACAATGTCTCACTGAGCAACATAATTTTGGGCTCTGTTGTAGTCATAAGTTGAGGAGTCCCTGTATCTATATGTACTATATGTACATATCTATATGTAATTTTTTTAAACAGTAATATCCCATCTATCATCTATTTGACAAGAAAGGATGCAGTGTGCTGTATTTTCTCCCACAGATAATCTGCGACATAAACAGAGTACTAATGATGCTGAAGAATCTAGGGGTGTTTGCCTGTACGATATATCTAAAAATATTGTTAAACATGGCGATCCTATAGCTATTGGCTCTATCTGTTTTTGGAAGCATTATAGAGATAACTAAAGGTGACTGGACAACTATTTATCCCTACAGTGCTACAATGTGCTGGGGTATCTTGAGATATTAATTAACCAGAATAAGTCATATTTAAACAGTATTTATTTTTATTTTAAATATCAGGCATAGGTCATTCAGAATGTTATAGCTAGTGATTCATCAACTTAACATTAATGTGTCAAACACAGATCACAGTTTCATCAATCTGATGATCCTAAGGAAGTTAGTTGTACTCATATCTCTTTTGGATCATGTCAAACTACCCATTATTCATTCATGGCTATAATCCTACATGAAAATTTTAAAACAACAAAGACATTTTCCCCATGTTAACATTTCTAAACAACAATATGTTTTAATTCAACACGTTTATTGATTAAATGGCAGGATCCATAAACAATGGTTTTGCAAAGTCAATAAATCAGTGCAGGGCATACTTTTCCAGGAAGGAATTCCAAAGACTGGACCAACATTGAGACGGTAACTGCTGAACACACTTTGGTATGGGAAGATACCTGGAGCAAGGCTTCCTATGTTGATTTGAAAGTATGTGTATTAATATACAGAAAGAAGCAGCCCTTCTGGTACTGTAGCCCCAAGCCATGAAATATTTGTCTTTATTTAGCAGGTGTCTTATGAGTTACATAAATTGAGAGAGAGAAAGAGCTGAAGAATTATCCCAGTGTGATGGGCTTCATGTTGTTTTCTCTTTCAATTATGAATGTCAGATACCTAGAGCTAATTTTAACCAACATGCTTTTCGCTTTCTTGCATTCAGCATTATGGTAACTCTTAAACCACTCCTGGGAATCTGCTGTGGGGAAAAGAATATTTTCTTTTCACTACGCCTTTCCAATCCCAACTCTAATAAAATACAGATCTCACTTCAAAGATCAGCTGAGATTATGCTAGTTTTAGCATTAGAAAGCTTTATAAACAGTAAACTATTTATCTGCACTACTATTAATCTTCTCATCGCTCCTCTCACCCATCTCCTCCCACTTATGACTGTATGACTGTAACCTTGTTGCTGATATCCTTACGATTTATATTGACTGTTTCCTAATATGATTTGATTGCTTATTTGTACCCTA
>JANHFK010002946.1:113991-124101 GCA_036250565.1 Sibynophis collaris | reverse complement strand
ATTTAAGATCACGCCTACTGCTTCAGTGACTCCATCCAGCCATCTCATTCTCTGTCGTCCCCTTCTTCTCTTGCCCTTAATCTTTCTGTCATCCCCTTCTTCTCTTGCCCTCAATTACCAATAGCCTTTTGTTAAGGTTCGGTGGAAGCACCCCAGAGGCAAAACACATGGTAATGAAAATGCTTATAATGATGCTCAATAGAAGAGAATATATATAGTGCAGGTTTGAACTATTGAGTCCTTGATGCCCTCTTGTTTTCTTGCAAACATTTCATTACCCAGTTAGGTAGCATCTTCAGTGCTTAGAAGGGAGTGGGGTTTGCTCTCTGTTTATATACAGTGACTTGTCCTATCAGTGCTGGTAGGGGGTTGTTTCTTTCTTGGTACCTCTTTGATTAGGCAATTGTTTACTGTTTCATTATTTTCTGAGTTGATAGCTCCTTGATTAGAGTATTGTTTATTGCTTTATTCTATGTCTAGTGTTGTTCCTGGCATTAATCTCTGCTTATCTAGGTGTTAAATCCTTCTAAGGAGATGTTCTGGTCTTTTGTTTCCTTTTTAGCTTTTGAATGGTGTGCAAATGTTGTTTATCTCTGTGTGCCTGTTGATGTCTGATTTGTCTGAACAGCAACTTCCAGGAATTCTCCAGTGTTCCAATTTTCAAACACTAAACCTTCCAAAGTTTGCAATTTTGAAATGCAATCATTTTAATTGTATAAATGGTGAGGAGAGGTCTGATTTAGAGTTTGGTCTAAATTGAAGGGAAGGGTACCATTTAAATATGTTTTCAATGCTTAGTGTGCTCTCCCTTTATCTTTTAGTGACCTAGACCCCTAGTCAATCAAACTGGCATGGTCAGCACTGACTAGTAATGGCTCTTAAGATTTTGAAGCAAACAAAGATTTTTATAGTTTTTCTTGCCAGACTTTAAACTGGCAACATATGCATGTAAAGCAATGGGGAAGCAAGCACTTTAAAATACAAATACATAATCTGACAAAGAAATTACAATAGCCATATTCCAACGAATATTATTATAAGTTGTATAGCATGCAGTTTAATAGTGAGATTTTTCAGTTTTACACCATGTTCAGTTTTAAGCAGATTGATTCATCATGCTTATTATCACCTATTTAAACTCAAGTAAACTAACCTTCTCAAACTAACCAAGCACTAAAACGTTAATATAAATGGTATGCCTATTTTAATTGCATGACACAGCTCATGTAATTTAATGCTGGTAAGATCCCTTGCTTATAAACAGAAAACATATTTCACTAGCTTGTATATACAGTATAATGTGAACTGGAAATATAATTTCCTCAATAAACTCCATCATCTTCCATGTGTTTGCAGACTTGGTGGTGAAAAAGCCTTAGACATGTAACAGCTGTGCATCTGTAAAATATCCAGTTAATTTTATATACATATGCAACACACAAAAAAAGAAACACCCAATGTATATCAATATAGTAAACTCTTTATTTCAGTTTAGTTGTGCCAAAAAGATCAATACAGACTACTTAGATCATGACCATGATGGAATTATTTCTTCACCGAGATGGACGGGAAATATCTATGACATTTTCATTAGTCTAGAAGGCAGAAACATCTGGTTCCTTGGTTCATCTCATCAGGAGGAGAGCCTGTAGCTGATTAAACCGCCCCTCAATAGTAGGGGTTACCATAATCAATGAGAATTACTAAACATGGTTTCAGGGGACTGGTGTTAATTTGGCTTGCCAAAATAATATGCAATTTTTAAAGGAGTGTGTGTCAATTAGTTGTATAATTTGATATGATATGATTGGCTTTGCACAAGGAAAAACAGAACCGAGTTTGCTATTGGTCTATGCAGTCCAAGAATTAAAAGGTGCCACTTACTAGTGCACTGTTTGAATTTGCAGCTTGAAAATCTAGTTCAAGATCTAATTACAATTAAATCTTTTCCCTTAAAAGCTAAAAGCCGTGTATTCATTTTTTTCTTCAGAAAAGAAATATTATTTTGATTATCATGCTATTAATTCTTGATCTGTTATTATTCGGTCACCAATTTAAACAATTTGATTATTTGGATTTTATTTATTTTGTGTATCATCAGGGCTTTAGTTAAGTGAAATTGTGAAACTACTAAGAGTAACACTATGCTCTTCGTGATAAACCTACAGGTTTCACATTCAGCTCTTCATTCATTCCTTATTTCTTTCCTCTCTTTCCACTCTGACTATGTGCTATGCATTTGATGACTAAATCTATGGTCACATTAAATTTAATAAACATTAAAAATGGAAAACCAGATACTGAAGCAGAGGGAAGTTAGGTGTGTCCAAACTCTATATTGAATTTAAAGTGCCTACTTGTGAAGTTTCAAAGGGCCTTTGAAATATTTGCATTTCTTCGACCAGTGTTTGTTAAAATGGATATATAATAATTTAAACAATATAAAACATTCTAGTAAATTTCCTCCTCATAACTTGACAGGATTGTACAAATGATCAAAATAGGCCAGGTGAGAGTTTAATCACTTATTTAGAATATAGACTTGATTGATTTATACTTGCATTAATTGATTCCATGGATTCTAGTATTTTTATAAAGGGATATCTATTTTCTAAAACAGATTCTATCTATTTCCTTCAACCCCATTAGCAATTTTCTTAGGAATTTTCATTTTCTTCTTAGTCATCCTTTTTCTTCCATTACAACTTTTCTCAAATAATTGTTCCTACCCTGGATTGTTTTGGTCATTCTTTATTCTAGTTATACATATCTTTGTAATCCAATATTCTGAACTGGACCTAATATGGTTACACTATGGATATTAAAAGCATTAGCGCATTAGCAGTTTTATTTTCAGTTCCTTTCCTAAAGATTCCACATGAAAGATTCCATGTTTAACAAACATCCACATTGTGGTCTGTTTGTTCTCCACCATGACTCCATGAGTTAGTTACCTAGCCATCATCCCTGTTCAATACATAGACCAACACATTGAATGATCCTTCATATGAGGATGAGGAAGATGAGAATGAGCAGCTTATTGGGCCCAGTCTAGAGGAAAAGCTTAGCACTGAACTCAAAACAGTTGACTTCTATAACTCTGACCATGTAGCTTTAGATAATCATCCTGATGAAACGGCATGCTTCTTCCCAAGATAATTAAAGCAGAAGGGACATCAAGATAGATATTAAATGGACAAAATATCACCATAATTTAGTGAAGGGTACTATTGGAGGAGCCAAGCTGAACTAATGGTTGAAGTGCTGGACTGGGAGTGAGGAGATTTGAGTTCTAATCCTATTTTAGGCATGAAAGCCTAATAAATTAATTTAGGCCAAATAATTTTTCTCAAGATTTATTTGAAGCCATAAGAAAAAAAAACCCATTGGAGTAATTGTCTACTTATTTTTGTAAATCTAGATTTTGTAAATACATGTTGTTAAAATTGTAACTGAAGGGATGCATAAAATCAAAGGCAGATAATGGCCAAATTATATGTAAAGCTTTGCTTCTCAGACTTTGGAAGTTAATGTGTTTTGTCTTGCTACAATGTCTGGAGAATCTCTAGCCATGTAATATATGCTTAAGAATAGCTCTTTGTTTAAATGTAAAAAAAATCCTTGTGGCATCTGATCAATTAATGTATTATGAATGTAATATTATGGATTTGATTTGCATGCAAGTGCATCTTTAAGATTCAAGATTCAAGATTTATTCAATTTCTATACCGCCCTTCTCCCTTCCGGGACTCAGGGCGGTGTACAGACATAATTAAATCCAATAACAATAAATACTATAAATATTACAAAGTGCATACAAAAATTTTAAAATTACAATTAAATTCTTCATGTCTGTACTAAAAACAGATCTAAAACAGAATTAAGGTGGAACATAACAATATTTTCTTTGCTATATAGGCCAATCAAGGTATTAAGATTTTTTTTTTACAAACCAAATAGTTTTAATTGATCCATTTTCAGACAGACACATAAAATAATGTAAAATAAAAATAAACAATTAACCATACACAAAACAATATAAATGTAAAATGAACAAACAAAAATGTAATTACAACTTTATTGTATTCCAATTTCACCTGATATTGTAAACCTTCAAAAAGAAAATTAAGCTTTTAATGTTCAAAAAAATTTCCCAGAAAGAGAAATTATGTGACATTTCCTGATTAACCAAATGTGCAATTTTCTCCAAAATAGCTAAAGCACAAATCTCTGAAATCCAGTCTTTACGCCTGTATTATTCCTGTTGCAATTATTATAACATGAAAGCCTACCTTTGTTCAGAATATGTTATATTCCAAGTAGTCGGCATATATATGTATAGTACAATATACATATCCTTAAAAACAGTTTTCTCAATCATAGAGATTTTTATTAAATTGTACATTGGGTAGTTAAATTATATCTTTTTAATTCTTTGAAATTTTTTTGGACCGACTATTTGGTATTGGATGTTCATTCAAGATTTCTTTTTAGTATTTCCTTTTGCTGGTTCAAATTATAATAAAAATGCATTCTTTCATTGGATTGGTGATAGATCTCTAAAGTAATGCCTATTTTTAAAGTAATGAAATTTTGACTGAAAAATAATTTGTTGGCAAATGGTGGCAAGTCGTATTATAGTTGCCATAAAGGCCTTTCACAGGCAGAAAGGAAAGGGGAGGATTGGAAGATGTCATTTATATCTAATGGCTAGACAGAATCTTTGCTGGACCAAACAATCTTTCAGAAGTATAAGAAGTAGAAACTGTGTATGTGGGAGTTTGTGAAATATGTATCATGTAATGGAGATTGTTGTTGTTCAGTCACTAAGTCATTTCCAGCTCTTTGTGACCTCATGCACCATAGCACATCAGGCTGTTTCCCAGAGTCTGTTTCTCAGAGTCTGCCAAAACTCATGCCCACTACATCAATAACACTATGTAACCATCTCATTTACTGTTCTCCTTTTGCCTTCAACATTTTCCAACATCAGGATCTTTTCCAATAAGTGATCTCTTATTTGTTGGCCAAAGTATTTGAGGTTCAGCTTCAATATTTGTCCTTCCAAAGAACACCAGGGTTGGTTTTCTTTGACTGATTTGATCCAAGGGACTCTTAAGAGTCTTCTCCAACACATGTAATAGAAGGCAAACATTCAAATCAAATATCCTTTTTGGACTTTCTGAAGTAAGTTATAACAGGAAGACAAGGAGAGATGCAAAAATCAGCAAACTCCCCCATCCCCAAACATGGATGTGATGTCCTGAAGAATAGAATAGAATAATAATGGAAAGGATTGTAGTCTTCTAGTCCAACCCCTACTCAGGCAGGAAACTCTATACCAATGGTTGTCCAGTCACTTTTTTAAAACTTCTAGTGTTGGTGCACCCACAACTTCTGGAGACATGCTGTTCTGCTAATTATTCGTTCTGTCAGGAAATTTCTCTTTAGTTCTAAGTTGCTGTTCTCTTTGATTAGTTTTCATCCATTGCGTCTTCAGATGCTTTGGAAAATTGGTTGATCCCCCTTTTCCTTATGCCAGCCCCTTAGATATTGGAAGACTACTATCATGTCACCCATAGTCCTTCTTTTCATTAAACTAGACATACCCAATTCTTGCAGACATACCCAATTCTTGCAATTAGCAGGCATTGGATATTAGCAGAGACAGTACTAGCAGCAGCATTTCTTCAACTTCAATTTTATTGATACCCAAATGGATATCATTTTTTTAAAAAAACTACAGCTCACCTTGAAGATTCCAGTCAAACAAACCAAATCATGCTCCTCTATTTATTTATTTATTCATTCCTTCATTCAATGTGTGACTCACTGCAGTCTACTAGGACTCCTGGCAGTTTAACAAATATACAGGACATAAAATATCCATGGCAAATATAAATAATGAATCAATACATAAATAGCAATCTCACAACAAAACAATTGCTATATAAAAACCTAGACAGCAGCTGTTCACTCTGCAAAGGCACTTTGGAAGAGCTTTGCCTTCAGCATCTGCCAAAACAAACACATGGAGAGGGCCAACCTGATCTCAGTCAAGAAGCTGATCAAAAGAGCAGGAGATGCCACTAAAAAGCAATGCCTCCAAGCTTTATTTTCTCCCACCACACAAACACATACACACAAACAAATATAAATATAAATAGAGTACTTCCAAAAGCTGTCCCCAGGCCAATCACATTGGTCAGGTCAAATGCATTCCTGAAGGTACCTAATGCCAAGTGCATGGAGCTTTGTAGCTCAACATTTCATTTGAAGGTCTATTCAGGCCAATGTAAGCACAGGTTTACTGTGACCTTATAAGGCATTTTGAATCAATTGCCTTAATTCTGCATGGTCTTCATATGGAGTGCACCACAGTAGACCAACGAAGAGGATATGAATTACAGTAGGCATCCTTCTGCTCTTGTTCTAGCCACAATTTGCACATGAACTTTGAACAGAAGTCCCACTGATCATGGCCTCTACTTGCACATCAGCAATAGCTACGGATTTAGGAAGAACATATATGCCAGACAGAATTATCATGGTGCTAGGTATCAATGTATTACATCCTGAAATAATCAATGATCTTTCCAAAAGAGTCAAGCTAATGTTAAGCAATATCTAAACTCAAGACATAGATTTCTATGATATTATTTTGAACTGGCCCTATGTCCTATACTAACATCACCTTCAGGGCCAAGAAAAGGTTAATATTCTAGTCCTATGTATCCTTTTGAATGGCAGGAAAACTATAAGGATAATAATACAATTAGGGATAATGTAACAATAATAAAAAATATCTGCCAGCAGCACTGACCTAAAAGTCACTCAGATAAGGCATCCTTAGTACATTAAAGCATATTATAAATGCTTATATAGCCACAGTAAAGATAAATTTTACTTTTACCCCAAGGAGTTCATTAATCCAATAAAAAAAGTTTTTAAAAATGAGGTTAGAAAGTGGGTTAACAGAAGCACTTACAATTTTAAACTGAGAAACCAAAACAATAAAATTCTAAGACAAGGGATATGCTTAGATATCAGGTTGTAAATACAATGGTAATACACAGTCTTGTGAGTTCTTCTTTAAACTTCATCTCTAAGTACTATCTTTTCCATTGGCCTTTCAGATCCTGATTTCTTTCTTCCAAGAAACTGGCGAGACAGAAAATGGAATCAGTCTTTATTGTGTGAGCAAATTCGGGAGCACTTCAATGGATTGCCTAAAATAAAGGCAGGGAGGAAATGGTGTGCCGAAATAAAAAATATATAAATGTTTTGATAGATTCCATTGCTTCTTTTCTCTCTAGAAGTTTAGCAGGAAACATTTTTGCAGCATGAATGCATCATTTTACTACAGGAACTAATCTTTGATTTATAACCATTTGCTTAATGATGGTCCAGATTAACACGGTTTCCCAAAATATCAGCTATGACCTAAATTAAAACTTTTGACTATAGCCCTGCTACAGTCTCATGATTGCAATTCAGTCACTTGGCAACCAGCTCTTATTTACAACTGGTTGCAACATCCTGTGGCAAAACCTGCCATTAGTTTAGAAGTTTAGAAGTTTATTTGATTTCTAGACCGCCCCTCTCCCTTGCGGGACTCGGGGCGGTTTACAGCAAATTAAAAAACATGTAATACAGAAATTAAAACATCTTAAAAACTGATTAAATTAGCTGTATACCCCTTAAAAAACCCCATTTAAGAACCCTAGTTATTATTATTATTAACTAAAAACCCCTACTCCCCCTATCCCAAGCGAAGTGTTCAAGAGTTGTCTTATGATATTATCCAAGGCCTGCCGATCGAAATAGATAGGTTTTAAGAGCCCGGCGGAAGAGGCGCAGGTCTGTCGCAGTTCTCAGCTCGGGGGGGATCACATTACCCTAAGAGATCACATTACCCTAAGATGCTGCAACCATTGTAAATATATGCCAGTTGCCGAGTACCTAAATTTTGACTGTGGGGGTGCTATGATGGCCATAAGTGTGAGGGTCAGTGTAACTCATTTTTTCAGTTCCAAACCTTGGGATGTTGCTAAATGAATGATTGCAACTTGAGGACTACCTGTATGAGTTAGAACAGGGGTGTCAAACTCAAGGTCTGGGGCCCAGATCCAGCCCGTGGGGTGCTTAGATCTGGCCCATGGGGTTGCCCTGGAAACAGCAAAGGACTGGCCCGCGGTGCCTCTGCCAGCAAAAATGGAACTAGGGAGGGAAAACTCGGTTTTTGCTGACAGAGGATTGCAGGAGACTGTCGCAGCCGAAAACTGAGCTCAGGAGAGTGCTTGGGCCACCATAGGCGCCCCTGGCACAAGTGACATTGAGCTGGCCACGCCCACCCTAGTCCCCAAAACCCTGGTGTGACCCTCAATGAAATTGAGCTTGACACCCCTGAGTTAGAATGATAGGGGGGAAAGTCCAAAAAAAGAGTTTCTAAGGATATCTATAAACTGAATTTTTCTCCTGGTAGCTCAAAAAGACTTCAGTGTTGTTCAATCATCTGTATCAAAAGGCATACAAAAATATTAAAACTATTGATGCATAACCCCACATGTGTTTGAAAGACTGTAGCAGTTCTTCTGTCTAATAAGTACATTTCACGTAAGGGGTATGGTGCCATGAATCACCCGGAGTGACTCAGAGCTTGACTCACAGTCGGCATACTTGAGATCAGTTCACTGCTCTCACTTTTCTGAACGTCAGTGGTCACATTGTTACTTGGACTATGACTTGGGTGCTTCAATGAGTCAGTTTTCAACCATTGTTCTTATTCTTGTGAGCCAGCAGACTTCGGCACACGTGTGGAAATGAGGATGAGGCTGCAAATGAGTGCATGAAGGAACGCTGATGGGGACCTGCATGAACCATCCGTTCTCCATGAATTTGGAGGGCCCCGATTGGCTACATCCTGTCAAAAATGGTTAGCTTGCACAGCTGAAGCCCCAGCATTTGTTAACCTCGCTTTTTTGCACTAAAAACTATGAACAAGAGATGAGGGTCTTTTAGAAACTATTTTTGGTAGCGCTAATCACCAAACCTTCCGCTTCTTCTGCTCCATAAAATGTGCTAGGTCAATGAAATGGAACATCTCAGCTGGATTCAACGCTTCCTTCTACTCAGCGAAAGGAAGCACTTTTCAGGCTACAGACTGTAGATCTTTCTTCCCAGCAGGGTAGCCTCTACCTAGCCAATCAGTCGGCCCTGAACGAAGACACAACAGCATCAAGGGACAGTGGTGCGAGTAGGGGGGGGGGATTTAATGAGAGACACGGACATGCCAAGAAAGCAAGCCCAGTGAGTGGTGCGTGGATCCCTGGTGTGAAAAGTGCAGTCGGCTCTGATTTGCAGAAGAGCTGAACTGAGGTGAAGAGAAAAAAACACTGAATTGTTTCCTCAACTATTGTGAACTGGGGAGAGAAAACCAGACACAGAAATGGGCAGGAGGTAGAAGATGAAGGCAGGCTGTGCTCCAACAAAAGCTCTCCGTGCCAAGACTCTGGAAAAATAATTTCCACTTTGGAAAGAAAGGCTTTTCTGGTCAGACCTTCTTTCACTATAGGTGGAGGGAAATGAGAGCTGTGGGAGATGAGTCCATTATCTGAACAGGCCACCGGGTCCTAAGCATACTTACCTGGGGAGAAAGCACCAGAAAATCAATGGGACTCACTATACAGTAAACAAGTGTAAGCATCCCTGGGCTTGTAGTTTACACCGAGGGCTCTACCCAGCTCTTTTCTTTTTGCAAACAAAAAGTAAAAATGGCTCAATGCCCCAAAGACGTCTTCCCTGATTTTCACCCCAACTTATGTAGAGCATGTTAGGGAGGAGAATGAGGAGGCACATCGATGTAAATGGACAAACAGAACCATCTCCACATAGCAGCAGCCCATGGATATTTGCTTGGGAGTAAGAGTCATTGAACTGAATGGGGTTATTGCAGAATATTCAGGTGTTTGTTTGCTCTGCCTAGATTTTTTTATTTTTTATTTTATTTATTTTTATTTGTCAAGTACATATGAGATAATATATATAAGTATAGGCATGAATTGAGTACATAATATGAATACAGTTGATGAGAACATTAGGACAGGGACA
>JANHFK010002946.1:48865-59692 GCA_036250565.1 Sibynophis collaris | reverse complement strand
CTCCACGGCCCACCAGAATTTTCTCGCGGCCCACCAGTGGGCCCCGGCCCACCGGTTGGTGACCACTGTTGTGGTGTACGATATGACAACATATTTAGCCTGTATACCAGTAGTGAGTTCCTACCGGTTCTGTCTAGTTCTTAGCACTGGTAGTAAATGCAGTGAGAGGCTCCTCCCACCCACCCAGATGTCATCCCGGACGCTCTGTGCATGTGGAGAACTGCCCTGTGCAAGCGAAGCGAACACACACTTGTGTGCACTCCCGTCGCAGAACAGTAAGTAGAACTCACCCCTGCTGCATAGTAATTCAATTCTTACACTTTTTACAGAATACTTTAACAGTGTATGTACATAAATTGTTTGTGGACTTCCTAGTGATAGCAAACACAGATTAGTTTAGATTATGAAGACTATTGCTTTATAGGTCAGAAGGCATAGTGAAAATACAGGATATATTTTGAAATTTATTCTTTAACCACTTTTTCTTTCAAAGATACTTAGTATCTCAGATATTATTTTTAAAATAGACTCAGTTATTCATAACCCTGTTCTCAAGGAAATTTTAGTGTATTGTCAGAAATTTTAACTAAACTCATTATAAATATTACTAACCTTCTGCAACTGTATATTTTCTTTGCAGATTACTTTTAACTTTAGAGTTGTTTTTAAAAAAGACTCAGAATGATTTAGTTTAATCAACCTGTCAACGAATTGTTGCATTAAGCAATAGTGTCTGTGCATTTATCACAAAAAGTGTAGGTAGCTAGTGCTAATAGAAATGACTTTCTCAATGAGACCACATCATGTTAAAGCACTGAGGATATTAACAGGATTAATATTTACCTTATTAATGGTACTTTCATATAGTTTATGTCTAAGAACAAAATCCACATATTACTTTAACAAATAAATACAAGAACAGTTTATAATTACATAAATGCTAACCATAAATATGAGTATTTTTAAAGGTGGTAATTGCCATAAGAATTTCATTTTTATATATAAAGTATAAGAAATAGTACCATGTTAATTGTTGATCAAGTTAGGAGTTTTTTGCCAAGGAGGATGGTCTATCAAATAACCAGTTATCTCTTGAACAACTTCTGCCTGTTATTGAGAATTCTACATAGAGTTAATTTGATTTGCAATGGATTGCAGAGTTATGCCATGCTCTTTTTTATCTGTTTCTTTTTCTAAAAAGAGCTTAAGATGGGAAAAAGGCAAGGAAAGTGAGACTAATGTAAATAGGTTTTTAAAGTTATGAGTCCTTAAGGGCTCTGGCAATACATTGTCCACCATTTCATACAATACAATCTAGCCACTATAATCCTGGAGGAGATGTTAAACCTATCTGCCATTTCCTTCCAAAACAAGACAAAAGGTAACAATTACAAAGAAAATAAAATTATTTGCTATCGTGTTCATGTTTTCCTTCCTGTTTCAATACAAATAACCCAGAAGTGCAAATAGAACTGTATGAATTCAGAATAAATGCAGATTTAATGCAGAGACAGAAGGCTATATGGGAAGTCACAAATTATCTTATATTGAGATGTTTAATATGGAACCTCTACTATGCTCATCATCTGAGCCATATTTTCTCCTTCAGCTCAACCGATACAAAGGTGAGCTCCCTGGACACAATTTATTATTAAAATTTGAATGAAGATGTATAGCAGTGCAGGGCTTGGTTTAAGACACTAAATAGGATGAGTAGAGCAGATATGGTAGCCTCTTATCTGTTCCTCTTGAATTCACTGGTTCTTCCTTCAACTGTAAATGCCATTCAATTGCACTGGGCATCCTATGCTTCTTCAATCACCAAAATTGAAATAGGATTCAATTGTTATTTGAACTGACAGTTCTACGGAGTGAAACGGAGTCATCATTTTGTTTTTCACTTTAGAAAGTCATGATCCAGCTGCAATAGCTACACGATACTATGTTCCAAATGAGAAAGTAATGGGTTTTTTTTTATTCTGAGTCTTCTTTTTCCTCATTCTCAAGAATGTGTGAAATATGACAAAGTTAAAACAATGATTCACAAATAAAGTTCACTTCTCTGTATTTTATGCTTTCACTCACACAGACAGAAGCATAATTGCCATTAAAATCAGTGTTTATGTCATCATAATCCTATCTTTCACTGTGTGCTGAGTTATGATTATTCATAAATCAAGCATATGTAAGGGGAACAGAAGCAGAAATAATCCTGCATTCTAATACAGTTACATAGAGTGTGTTGCAATTTAGAATTATAATTTATTATTTTGGTAAGCAGCAACAGTGCACATGGGTCTTATGATTCAGTTCCACTGAGCCAAGTTCAACTAATTAGATTTTGTGAACAACATAGTGTATTACAAAGCCAATAACTGACAGCTGTCAAGGTTCTCACTTTCAAGGTTTATTTTGCAACCTTGTTATGCACCACTTGTGCCCATCTTAATTAAGAATGTTAAATTGCATATATTGATACATATCGTGTTGCTGGCATTGCTTGAATTCCCATGGCGACGTATTGAGCAACTATGTTCTCTTAAGCTTCTTTACAGAAGAATGACTGAACTGCCCCCTTTTCTGTACACTTTTATTGACATTTGTCATATTCACACAGGGTTTGAAAAAAGGGTTTACATGTGATAATTCATTGCATTCAGTTCCCTCTCATGTTGTCTGAAGACCACAACTTTGGGACCAGCAAAAACTGCTGTGTAAAATCATAGCTATTTTTCTCAAAATGTAAGAATGCTCCCTATCCTTTTAATTTAGTGCAATAGCACTAATCTAGCAATGAAGTTCCCATAAGACAGGCTATCAATGTTAATTTAATGAGTATCTAATCGGCATTATGCACAGCTGGGAATTAATACAGCTTTAGCTTTCATGCTTAAAGGCAGTGAGTGAATCATATTGTTTCATTGTGCAACCGGACAAATTGTGTGCATGTACATTCATATACTGTAGCAAGCCTGATTTCTTTTCTGACACATTTGCTATGAGTAGCTACAATTGTTTCAACTCTATCTCTGCTTGCTTCTAACACATGATTTTGGTCTACTATACAAGGGGTTAAAAATTGACCTGATCTTTTTTAATTTTTTATTTTAATTGTGGAATTCTTCAAACGCTTATATGCAAAAATATCACCCTTGAAACACCTAAAAATAAAACATACTTAGGCTATTGAAATAGCCTAAAAATAAAACAGTAAGTAAAATATTATTTAATATCAAAATAATTTAGTCCAGTTCAACTATCAGATTAAGCTATAATCTTAGATACACTTATCATGATGAAGACACTTTGAATACAGTAAAAGTTACTTCTGCCTAACATGCTTAAGAGTCAATTGCATAAATCTCAGAGGTTATGTAACTTGTCAGTGGTGCCATAGAGAATCACCAGGTGATAAATGGAACCATGGACACTAGTCATTTCCAAACACTAACACCCTCTCGTAATTTAGTGACCAGACGTGCTATGAATGAAAATGATCCTTGTGGCTCACACAGGTATTTCCCTACAACTTTCCAAAATAATTTTGGGATGTTAAAATAAACGGAAATACGTTTTAATTCTGGTGTCAAAAATATCGAAATATTGCCAGATTGAAATGCTAAATGTGAAGAAGGAAGACAAAAGTTAGGTAGGAGTTCAAACTCTTGGCTAAAATTCAGGATTGGCCAATTATTTCCTCTTACTTCTACTTGCCAAAAAAACTCAGGGCATCGCCAAGAATGATGCAGCTTTGTGACAATGAGGAGACGACTCATCACACAAGTGTGCCTATGAAAGGCCTTCTGGCTTCCGGCATCTAGCTTCACGCAAACATTTCTTGGCTACACTTAAGACAGATAGTTGGAATCAGCCCTACGTTTCCCAGAAGGCACAGCTCTTTTTAAGAACGAATCATACATATAATAGTGCAATTTAAGAATAAATTATCCAATTCCAGTTAAACTGAAACTATATTTTCCGCATTCTTAATGTTTTAATATTGCTTAAGTAGAAATCAAATTTAATCTTCATCCGGACAGATAATAATTATTACTAATTCCACCGCAGGCACCCTTAGTTTTTTTTGTTTCTATTTTTGCATCTCATAAAGCACATTAGCACAGGAAATCTAAATGTTTAACAAGATTTAAAGTTTAGTTTATATACTCTCCACAAGTATGTAAACTAAATCTTGGATTATATATGATCATTGATATTCATTCCAAAATTTATTCATATGTATGTATGTATGTATGTATGTATGTATGTATGTATGTATGTATGTATGATCCCGCCTTTATTATTTTTATAAATAATTCATGGCAGCAAATATGATACTCCTTCCTCCTCCTATTTTCCCACAGCAGGCCAGCAAGGAGAGCTGAGCTAAGAGAGAATAGTTTACTGGTGCAGTCTGTTTTCCCATGTTGCTTTTGCTATGTGACTTGTTAAGCACTGTTACCACTAAATGTGATGATGATTTCTGTGTCTGATTATTATTGCTTACAAAAAAAAAAACCTTGTTAGGCTTCAGGCTACAAATATAAGGACAGACAGAGGACAAAGGATTACAATTTTCATCCTCCTTTCTACAGTTATAGTTTTAGGCTGCATGCATATATGGAAGCTGTTCTTCACATATGAAACATATACTTGTTCTTCATTCAAGATAAATGAAAATAGGTTTTCCAGATCTAGGTTGCAAAAATCCAGGCAACCAGTAGATGGTAGGAAAAATACAGGTAATTGTTGACTTATCCCCACAATTGGGATTGGAACTTTTGTGGCTAAGCAAGGCCTTCTCAATTTTAGGATCTTTTTGCTGAGGTTTTTAAGTGAACCACCATTATTGAATCTCATATCAATCACATAACCCTGGGACACAGCAACCATCATAAATACATGCTAGTTGCCAAGTGCCCAAATTTTGCTCATGTGACTTTAGAAATGCTGCAACAGTTATAAGTTTGAGAACTGGTGGCAAGTCACTTTTTTCAGTGCCATTATAATTTTGAACAGCCACTAAATGAATGGTTGTAAATCAAGGATTACACATATACAGAAAACCACCCATCTGGTGGTTCATATCCTCATCTAACCTCAAACCACTTATCCCTCCTCTGTTTCTTTAAAAAATAAAAATGATCATGGCAAAGGCTTTGTTTCAGAGTTCACCCATCTGCCTAAGAATAATAAAGGTAAGAGGTAGGAAGGAGACAAGTCTTCTAATGAATCAAAGAAACTATTTGGGTGAGCAACCAAATGTTTGTTGCAAGATGTAATCTATTCCAAATAAAATAGAATTTTGCAATTCTGATGGTGATTTTGTCAAGATAATGCTCCAGAAGTTTTGGGTTTGAACCCAAGGTGCCTATTTATTATTGGTATTGGGTTTTTTGCTCTCTTATGCCACAGTCGTTCTACTTCTTTTTGCAGGTCTTTGTATTTTCTAATTTTCTCCAGTTCTTTCTCGTCTCTTTGTAATCCCACCAGCAGTCAGTTTATGAGATCTCCTTATAGCAGTTAACTAAGTGATTTACTGATTCTTCAACTTTTTTAGAGGTAGAATTTAATTTCTGTTGCTGTCTTCTCAATTCTGTATGCATTCATTCTTAAGACTTGATCTTGTAAAGCCAGAATTAGCCCCCTGTTACTTTCTTTCCTGCTCTCAACCATTGCCAGGTCTTGTTGTTATCTGCTATGCCTGTAATTTTTTTATGGACCTGCCTATGTAATACTTTGCCTTGCCATATCTCTTTTCTATTCTTCATTTTATCTTTCTTGTACAGAAGGCCAGTTTGACCTACTGGTATTCAGGGTGTAGCAGCTTCAGTGCATCTTCCCATATTCTTCAAATGCCCATTTTTTCTTCTTCAACTGTCTGGTGTTCTTGAAACATTCCATGCCCACCCATTTTCTTTGATAAGTAGAGTCTGTCAACCTTGCTTCGTGGATGCAGGGCATGAGTCATTGTCATTATTTTTCTGGTCTTCCTATCCAGGGTTTTTAGTTCTGCTTGAGTCCAGTCCACTATTCCCAGCAGTTTATCTAATGACTGGAACTGTCCAAGTGTTAATTGCCTTGATGGAATTTCCTCCATTGATTTTGAACTTTTAGATCTTATTCACTGTTACTGTGCATTCACTTATAACCTTCTTCTTGACTTCATTATGCTTGATGTTGTCAGCTTGAAGGATGACTAGGTATTTGTAGTGATTGTCTTCATCCAGATTCCTGATGTTGTTTCCATAGGTCATTTTATTTCTTTCGGTTTTCAAAATTTTTCTCTCTATTAATAGTGAGGGTGGAGTCCATTTCAGACTCCATTGCAATGTCTCAGCTGTATACACAGTCAGTGCTGAGCAGTAATTCTATTTTATTATGTTTCATTGCAGTCGGCCAGATGTTATGTCATTTTATCCACCTATCTAGTCCTTCTCAAAGACTTGGGACTAGGCAGATGTTATTTGATGGGGTTAAAGGTATCATTGCAGGATGTAAGCTGTTACAAGTATAGCTGCTTTTTGCAATTGACTGATGGTGATTTTGTCAATGGTGCTCAAGTGGTGCTCCAGATGTTTTTAGATTACACCCAAGGCATTTATTACTATTGGTACTATCTTTACTTTCTTTGCCACAGTCATTCCATAATACTTCTATTTGCACGTTATTGTATTTTGTTATTTTCTCAAGTTCTTTCTCTTCTCTTCTGTTGTCTCCAGGTACTGCAACGTCCACTGTCCAGTTGTCTTTCTTATCTGCAATTGTTAAGTCAGAGATGTTATATGGCAGGTGTTTGTGCATTTGGATCTTAAGGTCCCAGAGCACTTTCTATTGCTTTGTCTATTTTGTGGTCGTACCAGTTCTTGCTTGCAGGCAAATGGCATTTTTTGCAGATATTCCAATGCATTATTGTTGCTACTTTGTCATGTTGCTGTTTGTAGTCAGTCAGTGCAATCTTCTTCTTATTATTATTTTGCAAAAGCACCCACAATTTGTTTTCAGGTGTCAAAGTGAGGCGAATAGCCCAAAGGAAGCTCAAGGAACTCTATGTTATTTGCATCCATTGAAATGCAAATAGCTGCATCCAAGAGGCAGTGGAACAATACCGTCTCTGGTCTTCAAAAGCAACAATTTGGAAGGAGTCAACCTGACAATGCTGGCATACATACAAAGCACAACAAACACACTTCACATCTAACTGTGGAAATATATTTTACTGAAGTACATGAAGCTTGCTATGAAGGGTAACAAGAGAATCATCTCTTCAAATAGATACAGGGAAAGTCTATGGGTACAATTTACTATGAGTTGTACTTTGCAATACCTTGTGGGCTTCAGGGAATATGTTTCCCCCAAAGAAGCATGTTATACCTGTCCCATTGGAATTTCACCATCTTAAGCCTAAAAAAAACACAAAATCCAGACACAAACAGACCTTAGCTCATACTTAGTAAAAATTGATTGTAGGTGATCTGATTTTTTTTTCTATACTATCAGTTGAATTTTCAATTGCCACTCTGGTAAGAATGGATTAAGAAATAATGTCATTAAGATATTAATGATAATATGAAAGAGTATAATACTTCAAGAGTATCTATGGACAAACTGAGATTGTTATATGTTATACTGTTCATTCATATCACATTATATATATATATCTGTCTCTTCCATAACACCTAAAGGTACATTGTCTGGGACCATAAAAATAAATTTTTTCCCATCAGGCTTATTCTGTTTATTTATTTACTTATAAATTTTCTATATATTTCTACACCACCAATTCCAGTAACTCTGGATAGTGTACGATAAAAAAATTAAAAAGTAATATAAAACCATAAATTTAAAAAAAGATAAAACCAGAATTAAGAACCATAATATTACAAATTAAAAAGGCAGGGGAAGTTATCCCCATATCACCACCCCTCTTGGGTCCTATATCACTCTCTGATTCCCATCCAATTGGCAGTTAGATCTTAACACTCTTGTAGAAGGCCGAATGAGGAGACCCGAAGACCAGCTGGCCGGTGGGAGGCGCCAGCACATGCACGGTGGAGCTGAGCTGAGGCGATGGCTGGCGTGCCTGCAGAGGGCTCTGCATGCCACCTGTGGCACGCGTGCCATAGGTTTGCCATCACGGCCGTAAGTGATTGAAAGAAATTTTCTCATTGCAGCAACGGCTGAAACTGTGCACAACCTAAATTTGAGCAAAGGCAGTGTCCTGGGATCATGTGATCACCTTCTGTGACCTTCTGACAAGCAAAATCAATGGGTGAACCAGATTCACTTAACAACCACAGTGACTCATTTAACAACTGCGGCACGAAAGGTCACTTAAAATGTCTCACTTAGCAACAGAAATTTGAGGTCAATTGTGGTTGTAAGTGGAGGACCAGCTGTTCTTACTGATACATATTTGGAGATTTACAGACTGTTATAGCATGAAGGTTAATTCAACTCATTTATCTGCAATATAAAACATCTCTGCAAAGAAAGCTGCCTTAGTGCACTGAAGTGTTTTGTGTTAAAGAAAATAATATAAAATATTATTTTAAAAAGCAAGAACCGAGGAAACGGTTGTTGTATAACTTAGGAATGCTGGACCTTTGCAGTTCCAATGTCTACAAGATATATTTTTTAAAAAAAATGTATAGCCTGCAAGAAAATTGTACTTAATTAACAGCTTTGAATAAAAATCTGATTATTATTGGCAAAACTATCAATTTTGCAGTTCAAATGTCAATCTGAAATGGATTTTATTTCCAGTGAAGCCTCATTACCATGTTTATCAAGGGATGCCTTTTCCACTATATTTTCCTTAACCATTTAAATGTGAGAATGTTCATCTACAAAAACTAAACATCTTGAAGTGAGGCTGTATTTCTGTTTAGGAAGCAATAGCTAACTGAGAGAGACATTCAGATGCAATCAAAGGGATCTCAGCTTCACTGAGTTCTCACATGACAGCTTGGATCATTTCGGATCTCTTCCAGCAGCGACAAAATAGCATCAAAAGCAGGAAGCATTTTCCCACCCCCTTCCTTCCAAGGATGAAAACACAACATCATTAGTCAAATTTACCCTGAACCTCTGCCTCCTCGTGTTGATTTGCACTCAGGTTGAGTAAACATATCTTTCCATCATGGTAAATAATGTAAAAAGCTTATCAGTAACTTAATTGCTCAATGAATGATGCAGTATAAAATATAACATCTTTTTTTTACTGTACTACTGAAGCATTTTTTTAAAAAGCCCTTATCTATTGTATCTTCAAAGAAAACATTTTTTTCCTGAATTTTAGTTATGAAGAAGCCAGTCTAGGTTTTTCTTTCAACTTCTAAAAAGCTACCAAAACAAAAATATGTAACGGTTCCAAAAAAAAAAAGCAACTATAAATTTGTTTTTATTCACTGAAGCTGTTTTGTCTTCTATGCTAATGTTTTTATATAACATTTAGCCTGACAAACTATAGGCTTAGAAAAGCCAACCATAGAAATTAGAGATATTAACTAAAGAAGATCTATTCATCTCTCCTAAGGAAGGATTTTTTGTTTCAAAAAAATGTT
The DNA here is from genome assembly GCA_036250565.1 of Sibynophis collaris. Classification (NCBI taxonomy): domain Eukaryota; kingdom Metazoa; phylum Chordata; class Lepidosauria; order Squamata; family Sibynophiidae; genus Sibynophis; species Sibynophis collaris. The sequence goes on along the minus strand of JANHFK010002946.1, from coordinate 50,126 downwards.
TTATATTGACCACCAAAGTTTACAACATATTAGAACAGGCTTACAGAAAAGTTTCCTAATTTCTTGAACACTGATCCTTGTCTTTCTTAATGAAAAACAGGACTATGTTTTAGCAAGTCTTTATTTTATGCTCTATTGGGGGGAAACTGTAACTGATATTTGTAAATAGACAACGAAACCATAATCAATAATGTGCAAAATATTTTAAATTCTATCCCTGAAATGTCCAATTTAGAAAGGGATTTGATGAGTATAAATGTCGGATACCTTGAAATATTTGAGCTAGTCTGAAAGCACCTGATTGTTCTAGCTAGACTAACTAGTGCTCTTACAATTCTAAAAATTTATGGACACAAGTATTTATTCTTAAATTCTGTGTATGGACAATAGTATTTTTTTAAAAGACTGGTAAGGTATATATCATTGACAGAACAGACACTAGCAAGGTAGATTTGCAGAGTATTGGTTATCAATTTTGTTTTTGACAAGTCTTTAGTCTGACACTGACATTATCAAAATAGTTGTGACAGAGGTGGGGTTCACATAATTTAACAACTGGTTCACCCCAGCACCGAAAATGTGAGCACAGATCCTTTGCATAGTTTTCTTTTTGTTTGATGCTAGACATACTATAAATAGTAAATGCTTTACTAACCCAACCTACTGTAGTTAAAGAGATTTGAAAAGTTAAGACAGTCTGTGTTTGTGTCAAACTTGATTTTTAAAATTGTCATATTGCAGATGGATTATTAGAGAAGCTTTCAGAAACTCATTTATAGTGGATTATAAGTGAAAGAGTATTCACTATCTGTTTGCTGAAATTCAAGACTCTTATATTTTGAAAATTTGGAATTTTAAAATCTTAACCCTCTCCCTCCAAAAAAGAATATTAAATTTCAAATATAAGGCTTGATATATAAAACTCAGGTATGTTTATCTCATCTCAATCAAAATTGGCTGATCTGAAATAATGACATAAATCTTAATGCAGTGTTAAATCTATGACTAGACTACTGTGAACGATAACTAGGAACTAAATAAATATATACATCTATACAAAAATAAAAGTTTAATTTTATTCACTACATGCTAGTTTTCTAGAAACATGTCTTTTAAGATAATTACCCACTTGTAGTCTGAAGCAATATAGCACACATATTTAAAGGATTAGATCTTTCATTTGCAATAAATAAATAAATAAATAAATAAATAAATAAATAAATAAATAAATAAATAAATAAATAAATAAGTAAGTAAGTAA
>JANHFK010002946.1:27063-38032 GCA_036250565.1 Sibynophis collaris | reverse complement strand
GGGGGGAAAGGGGGGGAATGTATCCAATCCATTTTATTTTTTTATAAGATGAACTTCGTTATTTGATGTGACCTGGACTATCTGCTAAATGTACCAATCAAAGGATGCAACATATTCTTAAATCAAAAGTTTTAGGTCCTTCATTCTCTAAATCAATCTGCACAGTATTTTTTCATTGTCATGTGCATTTTAAACATTGCCATGTGCAATTTACATCAGCTGCAAAGTAAAGCATCAAATGATGGGGGAGGGGATCTGTTTTCAAAATAAAGAGAGCTAGGTTCAATAAATGGGGAAATAAGCATAATTCTGGAGATAAGACATTAGGCAACTTGTGACCAAGCATTTGTTTAGTCTTCAAAATACCTCTGTAGAAAGGGCTGAAAAAGTCGAGTCCTATCAGAAATTCTGACTACTCTACTTCCGGAATAGACTATGCAAGCTTGGTGGATCAGTATCCTGATTTTGTAGTTGTTTGTGGAAAGGAATAGAACTGAATAGAATAGTAGGAAGACTGTGGCCTAGACTGGGGATTAGCATCAGATCCTCTCCCAGCTAAAAATCTTTCTGTCTCACAAAGCTCTTGTTCTTATGAAAACATAGAAATGACCTTAACAGATTTAAAATACATAGGGAAAATACCACATCTACTGTTTTGTTTCTAATTTATCACACGCCATTGCTCCTAACTGAAGAATTTGATTTTTTTTTAAAGTCTAATTTCAAATATTAATCAGTCATTCACTAAATTCCTACCAAAGGAAGACTACATTTAATGTCATTTTTTACTGATGTTCTTGAGATTGCCTATGGCAGACATCAAAAGTCAAAACTTCTCCAGCCTTTAATGGGGGAACCTCTTTAGGAAATGCAATGATAAAAAGCAGAAATATCAACAAATATTAAATAGTTTCTAAAAATAAAGATGAGTAGTTTAGGTGATGATTTCAAAGCAAGCAGTTTTTGTTTATCATTATATCCAAATGCTATACATATTGCTTTCAACATGCTTTCATTTTATTCAGAGGCATTAAACTATTAGAGAAAATATGTATGCAGGTCATTTTCAAAGTATAGTGTCTGATTTCATGCAAAGCCATACTTTACAACATATTTTAGTTTCACAAAATATTGTAATGGGCAAATACTGTAAAAACTTGTACATATTTTGCATACTAGCCCGAATCCACACAGAAGAGCTATAAGATTTAAGAATAATTGCAATAGCCTTCACTGAAAATACCTACTAGAAAATCAAAGAAAATACAGGGTGGGTAGTTGTAAAGAATGTCATTTAATTTTCCTTATTATAGGAAACTAACATATTCTATTTACTACCTCTCTTTTTTGAAAGGTAAGAACTCATTTTGCACACATATATCCATCCATGCACCATTCATATTCCAACTGTCCATTTTGTACTAATAATCATGGTGATTGGACATCCACTGCTTCAGTGGATGAAAATGGCTTCTTTGGTGTTACAGTGTAAAACTTACATTTTTAACTAGGTTAATAAGGGCCAGGAGACAGTTTCAACAGCAGGTTATTTGCCTTCAATAAATTGATTCCTTCTTCCTTTACACACTCTGTGCATTGGGCAAGTGTAATTGAAGCAGACCAGGCTGGCTGACATCTGTTTTGTTACAAAATATGCATCTGCCAAGTAGCTGGACAGCAATAGCCATTTGGTATTCACCGAAAGTACTCGCAGAACAATAATGACAATAATTGCTTCTGATTCTTATGTTTACAACATTGCCAAAGAACCATTAGGACTTTATTTATAGATAATGCTTATTAATCACATGGATTTGAATTTCAGAATGTATTAGATTAATATTCTTTTGTAGACTCGCTCTGAACTAATACCGTGATAAGCACAGTAAAACTTATTTGAAAAATATTAATATACAATTTATAATCTGCAGGCGATACATGGTGGGTACAGGTTATATGTCTCAAAAGGGTGTTTCAGATCTTCTGCTTAAAAGTTGCTTGTGCCTCTGAAAAATGGGTTACAGTAGTGGATAAAGTACAACCAGACTGCTGCCAGATGCACACAACATGGATTACTGTATGTCAGGTAACTACTGTTGTTTAAGTCACAATAGGTTCCAATTTATTTTCAAATTAATAATTTTTAAAAATCTGGATGATCTAAATTCTAGACATATAAAGGTCCATCTTCTGCCATATCAGCCTACCCACTCACCAAGATCAACAATGGGTGTTTCATGTCCCACTAGTATTGGGAGCAGTACTTCAAATGATAATAAACACCCAAGTCTTCTTATTCTAGCCACACTGTGGTTACCCTTCTGGCTTTCAAACATTTAAAGCGGTATGAGAAAGCCCACTCTTTTGCGCCCTGAAATCTGAACACTATTTAGAGATGTATTTCTGGTCAGAGGTGCCGTTTATTCTCCCCTACAAAATCTGTGTTTTCTTTGGACTCAATTTTGATCTGGAGCAACTTTCTACTACGTTGTACCTTTTTATTTTGATCTGTTTGTCTTTGCTTTATCTATGCATATGTACATTGCTTATTATTTATTATTTATTTGTTTTCCACCCACTTTGCCTTGAGTATATATAGCAAAAGAATATCCAGTATGCCTAATTTACATTCTGTTGAATAAGTCTGAAATCCCTTTATATTATTTTTTTTCTATATATCTTGGTTTGCCTTCTATTTTCAGGTTGCATACCACTTGGAAAGCCTTAACTAGAAAAGATACAGAAAACGTATTAGCATTAACATTAATTAATAAGTGGCATACTTCCTATCAAAATAAATATGTATTTGTCATATTTGAAGTTTGCTACTTGTATACCAATTGGAGTGCTCTTTAAAAAAACAACAAAGTTAAGGTACTATTCTTCACTTCATATTGTACATATATTTTTCTAGATCACACGGATACATGTGTTTTTAAAGTATCAAATTTAAAGTGTCTCTTAATACACAGAAATCGGCCTACTGTGTTACCTGGGACTTATTCGCATCTAAGTTTGCTGCTTTAGAAACTAAAAATAATGTAATATTCAGTATGAAAGTGATGATTGCTCTATTCAATGGGATTTTTTTCCCAGACAAATGTATGCTTGGGAGACAGAATTAACTCACTATGTCTTTCTTCAACATAAACACACCCAGATTCCTTCTCTGAAAACAGCAGACAGATTAGTATACTTGTAACTATTAAACTAAATATATTTTGTTATTATTTTAAGAGCAACTTGATCTATCTAGATTTTTTATATGTAATCATATTATCACGTTTTATTTTAAATAACGTCTCTTGTGAATTCTTCAGAAGTTTTGAAACATAAAAGCATTCAATAATAATGGCTTTTAGTTTTTTGATGTTTAAATTCTAAATATCATCATCGTATGTTAGCAGAGTAGCTTTCCATATGCATAATATTAAATTTGAAAATGCAATCCAGTCAGAGTAGTTTTAGATAAGTCAGGATTCCTCAACCGTGATTTCTCTTATGTAAAATGGGCATAATGAGGTTTTCTTTCACAAGTGTATTGTTAAAAAGAAAGAAATAATTGCTGAAAGGTGCTGAATGTTAAAAACTCAATTGCTAACAATGTGGACTGAGGGAAAAGGAATAAATAGGAATAATGTAACTTTATGAAGTATTGGCAGCTTAAATTTAAACTTATTATCAAACTTTAACATGGTGAGACGAAGAGAGGAATCGCTAAGACCAAAGCTGCTATAGAACTTTTGATGAGAAAGTCTGCATTAAACAAACAATATATAAAATATATAAAAACCATCATGATTGTTTTAAAGAAATTGCTTTTCAAGTATAAGATAAAGTATAAATCAACTTTAAAATTTATTTTTGTCTGACTTTTTTCCATCTCATTTTGTGATATATATATATAGTAACAGAATTATTTGGGGGGGAAATAGAGAAAAAAAATCCTTCTAGATCAAATTCAGTTTGTCTACCCTGAGAGATTTATTGGTGACATTCCACCTGGATAATCAGTCATTTTTCTCTTTTTTAATATATTTTTTCAGAATAAAATGAATATGTTTCACTCCTTTTTTTAACTGCATGTAGTTTTCATTATTAATGATATATTGATATGCTTATTAATATGATCCACAGCAAATTTTACTTATAGCCTCATAGATTTCTTTGAAAGTTTATTAGTTGAACAAAACTCACTTTCAAGAAACACAGTTCTATGCATACTTGCATGAAAACAAGCACCACTTTAAGGGACTAATTCCCAGCCATTGATGCAATCATAATTTTAGGGGATAAAGCCAATTAAGACTACAATTCTATACCCATTTACTTGGGAGTAAATCTTATTAAAATGAATGGGAGTTCATTGTAATATTTTTTTAGAGTTATGATGCTGCTAGTTAACAAAGTTTAGTTCCTATTATCAATATATTAAAACAATGTAATTTTCATAAACTCCAACAATCTTTAGCATACTGTGTCACAAATAATAAAAGATGTTTCAGAAAAAAGTGGAACATCTATAAAAAAAAATTAATTATGCAGAACTCATAGATCCATATAGGGGTATCCAACCTTGGCAACTTTAAGACCTGTGGACTTCAACTCCCAGAATTCCCCAGCCAGCCATGCAGCCTTAAAGTTGCCAAGGTTGGACATCCCTGATCTAGTGAAACGTAATATTTACCACAGTACGTAGCAATAAGAATTTCTAGGCAGAACACAATAGCAAGTTCTACGTGTTTCTTTCCCTCACATAGCGATATAGTGCCTTTAGACATGTTGTTTCCCTCACATAGCGATATAGTGCGTTTAGAGGTTTATTCATCTATATCAGCTGATATCCACTTATAAAACTATTACCTATGGCACATGGTATGATAAACTGTTATTCAAAGAAAAAAAAATCAACCCCACTGGGGAAACAGAAGGCCATAGGTTTGCCCAAAGTATTGCTGATCTCACCAGTGTCATGGAAACATCCATTTTTTTCCCTCACAGCAATAAAAAGTAAATATAAGCCACTGTTGTTTTGTCTTGTAAACAAACAAATATTTTATAGACGTCTAGAATACAAAACTTAAAATTACAGAACAACAATGTGGAAAATATGTTTACTTTCATACCTTGCTGCTAAGGACAAGCAGGCTTTATGGTTCAGCCAGTGTTAGATTTGTTTATTTTATATGTAAGTGGCTTAAAAAAATTCTATAAAAGTGTGGAATTAAAATACTCATTTTAATCATAGTTATGTAGAGTAGTATTTTTTATTTTTTTTTAAAAAATGTACTTGTTTCTTATCTGCTCTTTCGTGGCTTATTTTATCAAAGTCAACTAAATTTTTTAAAATTCTACAATTAAAAGAAGTAAATTTTGATGGTATCTTCAACCTAGAGTACAATCCTAAACACATCTGCTTAGAAATATTCTTAGCAAGTTTGGTGGAGCTTGTTCCTCATTAACTGAAAAGAAGACTGAATCTAAGTTTCAGTTTAAATATGTTATTAAATAAATATTTTCCAACATGAAAACTCCTAGAATCTTAAGGTGGTGGCATATGCATATAGCTGTCATTTCAAATTACAGCCAATAGTCTTCTATTTTCTTTCTTCTGGTTACCACCATTATTTACATTTAACATCCTTGTGTTTTGAAAAGTATCTTGAGCTGTTAGTGTTAAACAGACCATTTTTAAAGCAACCCTTCGCAATGAAAATGAAATTAAACTTGTAACAAATGTAGATTTATTACTGACAACACAAGATTTAACCTTGTGATTAAGACACATGCTGAGTATTTGATAGAGTGGCCTTAACTTGATTCATTCATTATTTATATGCATGTATATTTTAATTTTGATTATTGGCCTAACCAAAATGGTACTCCTAAACGCATTTTCTCAAATATAATTTTTATGAACATCCAGATATAATTGTATAAAACATCTACTTTTGTAGCTGCTTTACTGTCTTATAATACACTGTCTTATTGCGGACCTCCATTGACATAATTAACAGTGCAAATCTTCTGTGCTATTTCAGAAGTAAATCCTATTGAGTAAATAGGCAATGGACTTCCTTTAAAATAGGTGCGTCAGGCCGCAGCCTAAAATATACTTCCAATTAAATATTTTCTTGAACCAAAACAAAAGTTCAAACTAGCTATTTTAGCTTTGTACTATAATTTAAGGTATGTAATATTAGGTTACAAAAGCCACATTTCAGCCTATTTATTTTTTGAAAATGTTAAACTGCACTGGTGCAACCTATCAAGTAATATGTGCATATGAAATTTCTGTGATAGTTTACTATTAATAAAAGGATTCCAGAAACATTGTTTCTGTTAAGCTTGTATTATTCAATGTAATCTTTGCATGTTATATATATAATCTCACTATCTAACCCCAAATCCCAGATGGGATAAGAAAATAAATTTTTTTAAAAACCCAGAACAGTAATAATATAATCAGAAATATAAATCATAGTTAAAGCATACATTAATTAATTATGCCAAATTCAATCTGAATGTCCTTTTTTGTAAGACTTTTCTTTTAAAAAATTAAGCTCTAAAGCTTCAAGGAGGATGCTCCATAGAGTTGGTCCAAAAAGACAGAACAGATTAAGGGGTTACCCAGTCTAGTGCTTTGTCCCCACAGCGGTCAGTCAGACACCTATGGGAATCCACAAGCAGGGCATGACATGAGGGTGTCAGCACAGTGCCCTCACTAATTACCAGTGCAGATTTATGGATCTTCAAAAAATTATCTGGATCCTCCAAGAGGCACATATGCAAGAAAAGAGTCCTACGGGATGCAGGCTCCAAACCACTGTAGATTAAAATCAGTACCTTCAAATGAGACTGAAACTTGATGTGTATCTGTGCATCTGTTTTGGAAACTAGTACCAAATAGAATTGATTTCAGATAAATAATTCCTAACTTAGTACTTTATATTTTTAAGCTCTGTGAAAAGAAGATTAAATCCAAATTACTGATAATGTGCTTTTTTTTTTTGAAGCCGATGTTTTTCTAAAATATACTAAAGTATATTTTCAGCTGTCAGACAAATTCTTGTGCATTTCAGTGATATCAAACAGCTTCATTTAATTGTATTTATATTTTTCTAGAAACTAATTTGTTAATATTTTATTTTTAAATTAACAGATTAAATGATTTATTTATTCCTTAGTAGCATTTTCTTGAATACATTACATATAATGCTACAGGTTTAAAAACTTTTTAGAATTTAAGAACATAAAAATCAAATTCAACTGAAAAATATTCTTGTCTGTAAAACAGGTGTAAAAAGTGATAGATGTTGTTTTGTCTCTCACAATATATAGACATCTATTCATTGTATATAAATGCATGATATTGCAAGCTGCTTGGTTTTTGTTATAGTTCAGTTCCATATTGCTATTTCATAAACTTTGCATGAATATTCTTCAATGGGATAAATGCTCACAATATACATGAGTTTTTGCACGGATGCATAAATGTAATTGTATGGATGAATTAATAAATCTGCACTAACAGGCAAGAAAATATTTTAATAATGTGAAAAGAAACTTTCTAATATTCTAATCCACAACTTTCTGAAGTCAAATCTTGTTCAAATTAATAGATTTAAATTTGTTTAAATACACTTAAGTCTTTTACAGCGTTGTGAATCAAAATATTATAGTTTGATACAAACACCCAGAAGAATTAATTCAAACCCCAAAAGGTTTTAAAGTAACACATATTTCATACATTCTATTTGATTCTTCATTATTTTTGCATATAAAAGTAAGCTGCATACTTTGGTAAATCTTTGTGCTTCTCATTTCCATTTTCTTTAGTTAAGCAAGTACCAGTAACATAACTACATGAGATGGGATTGGTTTATAAATAAACAAATTATATATGCATGTATGCATGTATGTGTATTTCTGACCATGTTCATTAAAAAAAACAAGATTTAAAATATGAGATGTGTATTTATAAATAAATGTGTTTAGTTCTATAAACAGTTTTGGATTGTCACTGGTTTAAAATAAGCTCCTAATCATATTACACTGAAGATTTTTGTTATAGTATCAAACCAAAAGTTTTTCTTATTACTGAAAAAGTTATCATGCTGCTTTTGAGTTGCCAAATTCAGAGGAAGCTGGCCATCCTGATCTGATACAGACAGAAATTAGATTAAAACCTACTTTCCTAGGGCCAAAGAAGGACAACAAAGTGCTAATTGAAATATGATCAAAGGGCCCAATACTGTTTTTCCATCCCACTGAAAGCAATGGAAATATTCTGATCACTATCATGTGCTTGATACTTTTATTATTTGCGAGGTTATGCTAAACTCATTATGAATATTATGAACCACAACTCTCTATTTTAATTTTGTTTTTAAAAACATTATTTAAAAAAAACACAAAGATTTTACTTGTGTACAGATTATTGTAATATTTGATTGCTCAGAATAAAAACAATCTATTTTATTCAGGCCAAATCCTAATGATTAACTATTTTGTACCCAAGACACTAATATTAATTTATATACTATAATATATTATTGATATACAACAAATAAAATAGGCTCCCTGAAGTGTTATGTTTAATGCATTTATTTCCTATTTATATGTAGGGGCTTAGAGGATAATAATATTTGTTATTTACTGAAAGCATAAGAACTGCAAAAGAAGCTTTTAGCTTGATAAATAGATATCCAAAATTCTTCTTTTAAAAATAAGCATAAACACCATCTAATCATTTTCATTGGACTTAAGCACACTGAATTGTGTGCTAAAATATAACCAGTATTTCACATTCTCTTGTCAGTATGTTTAGCTTTCAGAAATCTGGATTTTTTAAAAAAACATTGTGATATTAATACATTATTTTGTTAAAAGCAGTAAAAGCGTATTTCAAATCCAAATGATGGATTCAAATTGTGAAGGTAATATTCTATCTGTATTTTAAAATTATGCAAAAGGTTGAATTCTATTAGTGGAATCCAAATCAAATATTTATACCTAATAAAATAGTAATTATTGTGAAAAATGAAGTTCAGATTAATTTTATTTTAAAAAATAACATTTACATTTCTCATGTTTTTAATAACTTTCACATGTCAAACACTTTATATTTCAAAAGAATATTTTCTTTATTGATACAACTGTTCTGTTCATTTTATATCACTATGATTCAAACAAATGGAATTGCACTAAATCATTTATGCTAAAATCTTGCAGATGTAAGTTGACATTCCAATTTATAGTGTCATATGTTTTATTGTTCCTACCTGAAGTAAGTAAATAATTTTAGGATGTTACACATATTAGCTGCAAGAAAAAGAAATTGGATATACATTTTAAAAACACTTTGGTTAACTTAGCAGCTCAATATGATTAGTTTATTCATTTGTTTAAAATGCTAATTATTACTCTAACTTGTAATCTAGTAAATAAATAAATGGTGTATTGCATTTATTGATGGATTTTTCCTCCCAAAATAACTATAAAATTGCAGCTTTTGATTGAAACATAGCATAGAAAAAATGTGCAAGATCTTTCATATATAACTTGGACAATATAATTGTTCCTCATGCCTGAAGGTAAGCAATGTCAAGATAAATGATAAAGAAATAAATTAAAGAGATATGAAATATATTATCAAATACTTTGTTGCAAACAGATAATTATAAAGGAAAAATGTGTTTGAAAGTATTGAAAATATGGCATCCAGGGGAAAAAAGGTCCAGTAACTTTGTGATAATAGCATACCATAATGATTATTCACAAACCTAAACATTTAAGGCAGAAAAAACATATACCCAGATACTGAATATAATTTCAATTAAACAATAGAAAAAATTACATACATATGCCTGCTATGTATAATCACAACAAATTGCAAAATCCTTGGTACAGTTCAATAAACATGGTATTTTTATTGAGCTCTACTTGGCCAGCCTACAAACTTCTTACCTATCAAACTGAAATCAGTCAGAAATAATAACCACCACAACCACAAACTGTAGCGCACCAACACAAAAAATATTGTCTTCCTTTCCCTTTTTTACAGTCACTAAATTTTCACCCAGACAAGAATATTATTCATCAGGTGAAAGAGGATTGTTGTTGTTTTAAAAAAAAACTGACTAGGAAGTGAAGGGTTTTCTTCCGCAATCATACCAACCTTCTAAGGGCTCCTGGGTTAACTGATCAGCCCTGTCAAGAAGGAGACAAGTGAAGAAGCAAGTTTTTTTTTTCTCTCTCTCCTCTCTGGTATTTTTGGTCCTCGCGGCAAGGAAGAGGGAGGGGAAAGGCGGATGGAAAGAAGACAGAAATAAAAGAGAGTGCAATCAGACTCTGAGGTACCCAATTTTAGCCAAGGAAGCGCAGAGGGGGCACAGCATTCGAAAACGCGGCGCTCCGCCACCGCCGGTGCCGCCACCACGTAACCAAAAGCATCGCCACAGAGCAGCGGGCGCGCGCGGGCGGACGCGCGCCCGCTTTCCCCCCCACTCCTCCGCGCGCCCCTCTCCGCTAGCTAGCAGGCCGCAGAGATCAATAGAAAACTTAACGATCCTGTCAGCCCGGTTTACTACTGCAAAGCTGAGAGCAGAGGTTCCCCGGGTCTGGGCGTCCGCGGTGGGTTAGCCATACCAGCCGACCGTCCAGACAGCGGCGGCAGCTTCAGGGCAGCTAGGTCTCTCTCTCGGTGCGGGGGTGTCAGGCGAGGCGGGGCAAGTGCGGACGGGTGACCCAGCTCGGCGGCGTCAGCTACCCACCCGAGGCTTGTCCTTTCGTTACCGAAGGCGGGAAAGACAGGACGGCGGGAGGAACTGCCGCTGTAATGTGTGCGCGCGGGCGCGCGAGAATTGTATGCGAGACTCATTAATGCAGCCTCTCCCTCCCTCCCTCCTTTCCTTCCTCCCTTCCTTCCTTCCTCCTCCGGGGCTCCCCCCTTCTCCGCAGAGCTGTT
>JANHFK010002945.1:98054-108666 GCA_036250565.1 Sibynophis collaris | reverse complement strand
GCGACGGAGAATCGGCCCCGGCCACTTCTCCATCTCCCCCATCACCCTTCTCAGGCCAGAGAGGGGAGGGTGAAAGGTGGGGCCAGGCAGTGATGGGACAGGGAGCCACAGCAGAGGGTCCAAAGAGCCACATGTGACTCGCGAGCCGCACTTTGCCGACCACTGGGATAACCCAATCTCTCTTTAAGATGTTTCAAGGATCTATAAACAAGCTGGAATAGTATTGCCATCACTTACCCGGATGCGTCTCATAGCAGTCACAATCTCTACCCTGCTGTTTGGCCGAGGTACATCTAAGCTGCCAATATACTGGAGGAGGAGAAAGAATAGAAGGGTTAGAGCAGAATATCAGAGTACCAAAGTACTCTAAACAGGTCTGGATGGCTAAAATTTGTTTGGCAAGAAAATATTTATTGCTACTCCTCTTTGTACCCAGGAAATATATAAACCAGTTTTCTCCAACCTACTATCCTCTAGACACATGCATTTGTAGAGTGAAGGTGGGGACAAAAGGATGTATACTGCAAACTTTGCAAGTTGTATAATTGTACCTGAAATCTGGATATAAGTATGTAAGGATAGGATTTGTACAGTGATACAACTATGCACAGGTGGTTTGCTCTGGACACTGGTACTTCACCATTGTATCTACATTCTCATTGTATCTGCAAAGAGACAGGTTGGGATGGGAGAAGGATACCTATTTATTGAATAAGCTGTAACATGCATTTAGAATAATAGAAAATAGAAAGGGCCCTTGAGATGTTCTAGTCCAATCCCATGCCCAAGGCAGGTTTTCCATACCATTTTTGACAAATGGTTATCAAATCTTTTCTTGCAAACCATCAGTGATGGAGCACCAAAACTCTGGGAGGCAAGGTGTTTCACCGCCAGGAAATTCCTCTTAATTTCCAAGTTGGATCTCCCTCTGGCTAGCTTCTACCCGTTGCTCCTTGTCCTACTCTCGGGTACTATGGAGAATAAATTGATGCTGTGGCAGCCCTTCAGGAAGACTGCTATCATGTATTCCCTTCATTAAGCTAAACATATCTAGTTCCTTTAGCTGTTCTTCATACAATTTCGTCTCCAGAGCCCTTATCATTTTTTGTTGCTCTTCTCTGTATTCTCTAGGTTCTCAGCATATTTTTTATTTTGTAATATCCAAAACTGGAGGTAGTATTCCAAAAATGGACTCACTAGTGCAGTATGGAGCAATGCTATCACTTCTTTAATCTTGATACAATTCCTCAAATTGATTTTGGCAGTTCAGCATATTACTGACTCATATACTGTACTTAAGTGGTGGTATACTAGAACACCTAGATCCTTGTCATAGGCACTACTGTTGCCATAGGCACTATTAGTCAGGTATTACCTATTCTAAACCTGTGCATTTGGTCTCAACTGTCCAACTAGTGAACCCAAGAAAAGCAGGCACTCGTAGGCATTTTAAAATCCCAAAATTAAAACTTTATTGGATACACCATTTCAGCACTGAAGAATTAAAACCAGCTCTGAGGTTTTCCCATGCAATGCTACATACCCTGTTTCCCTGAAAATAAGACATCCCCTGATAATAAGCCCAATTGCGCATGAGCTAAAATAACTCCGCCCCCCCCAAAAAATAAGCCCTCCCCAAAAATATTTAACTGCATGCGTGGCTGGTCCCTGCCATTTCCTCTGGTTAGAGTTAGGGAGACAGCTGGAAATCAGGTAAGACAGCAAGAGGAGCCCCGTCTTGCTCCACGCGCAACCAAAATTATAAGACCTCACCGAAAATAAGGCCAAGCGCTTATTTCGGGGTTCAAAAAATATAAGAGAGGGTCTTATTTTGGGGAAACCATGGTAGTTAAACATTGGTTTCCCTTCTTCCCACCTGTCTTGATCATGCTGTCCATTATAAATCAGTCTTTTGTTTTGAGAACAGTTCGTTTCTTTGTCAGACACCAGCATTAGTGAACTTGGTGGGTTCTTGGCTCACACATTCTATTCTTGGATCATCTGCATTCTTTCTCACCCTTCCCTCCCCACTCCCCAGTTCGTTGGCAAGTTGAATAGCGATGAATGTTCAAATCGTTCAGAAGCAGTTCACACTTGACATTTGGTTTTTCCTGTCTAAGTGCAGGACTTACTTTTCTCGCCACTGAACTGCATCTTCTTGAATTGTCCATCAAGATCCTTCTGAATCTTGAGTCTATCTTATGAAATGTTAGGAATTGCATCTGGCTTTTCAAATATTTAAATATGCTGCAACATGTGGACATTTATGCTATAAACTTATGCTATTACATTTAATATTTCATAAAACTCTTATTTTACAGCCTATTGCATCCTGAATACAGCATTTATATTGTAATGTCAGCAGGCTGTATGACTCAATTAGAAGCATGAATCTGAAAATTAATGAATCAAAGACCATTTTTCATAAGGAAAATGAACAATTGAAAGTTTGGTAAAGAATGTAAAACAGTAAAGCAAATAGATAAACATGGAGAAATGTATCAAATATTTTAAATAGCAGAAATGCTACTAAAAAGGAAGTTATAACATACAGTCTACTGTGAAGAACAAATGTTTGTCGAAATAAGTGAAAATAACTGTGTGTATAAGAGCTTGCTTCTGCTCTTTGTTATGGAACTGTGAGTTGGATTTCTCAGAAGAAACATAAAAGTAAGTTCTATGCAACAAGTTTCTTAAGAAGTGTGTACATGGTGAAATAGAGAGAGTAAATAATATACTGAATATACAACTGCAAAGGGATGTTGGAATAGTTTGGTCATGTAAAGAGAAAGACTTGGACTCAAATATATAAAGGAAGAATATATCAGTCAGGAGAAAAGAGAAAACTAAAAAGTCATGCTGAATAGAAATTCTAAAAAAAGAAAAAGATTAAAAAACAAAAGGCAGTGCATAAATCTGCATGGATGTAAGGAAGGGAGAACGGTTTTCAAGGATGGAGATATTTGGAGACATATACTGTAATGAATAGTACTGGGTAAGCTAAATTTAATTTTCTTTCTTTCCAGTCTCATGCCTTTAATTGTGTGTAGCTGTCTATTCTTTTTTTTTCTCCACTCTGCATAGTATGGTTTGCCCTGAAGGGGAGTAATGTGATAGGTAAGTATGTCCATATTAAATCTGCACAATCAGTAAAATGGGAAGAAAACAATTATATATTATTCTTCTCAACTTTAGCTTTGTCTACCATTGCACTGGCAAAACTTTCTAAGTCCAATGGCACTGATCTTCAATTTAAACACCAATAAATTTCCTACTTTTCCTGGCTCAAAGGTGCTTTTTCAAAAGGCAACTGGGCATTTTTTCCCTGAGGAAGAAGACGTTTCACTTCTCATTCAAGAAGTTTGATTGATTAAAATTGGTATTTTTTTCTGGATAAGCATAATTCTAACTAAAAGGGAAACCTTTTTTAAAAAATACAGGATTTCTTAACAGTGTAGACTAAGCAGAATGTCTTGGTACAGTGAAGTGGGTGTTTGGGTGAATTCAACAGGGGATTCCAAATAAGAAGATAACAGAAAACAGGAATGAGGACAAAACAGCAATGGACAAGCTGAGAATTTTTTTCCCCTTCTCTTTTTTTCTAACGTTGTGTCTGTCCTGCTCACAGCACAGAAAGGGAGGCTTGATATGAATAACACTAATCGGATAAACCATTGCTCTGATCAAGTTTTAAATTTTCAGCTTAAATATCTGGAGTGCTGTTTTTAGCTCTGCTCAACTGCAGGCCATTAATAAAAGTGGCACCTCCCCCCAGATGATAAAAAGAGCAACATCTGACAGGGGAAGTTAAAGACCTGCAAGAAATAAGTCTATGTCAGATTTTTCCCTACTCAAAAACCTCTTTTGTCAATCACAACCACTTAGTAAAATTGCTGTCTATAAATTGAAATCATGCAACCAAAATTATTTTACAATAACAAAGACCTTTTTACTTGATGAACTAATGTTCAAAGTACAGAATGAAGTCTTCAGATATTTATTATGTAATATTTTCAGCTAGGATTTGCATGTACAGAAAAAAATATTCCCACAAACATCTTTCGCTATCTTAAGGAAATGCACTTATTAAGACTGATTTAAAGTTGCCCACAACTGCATGAAACCATTGCCATATACCTACAACTGCGAAGGGGTTGACGGTAAATGTAGGTGGCTGCAGATGGACCACTGTGCACACTCACCAAATCCCAATCACGTGTTGTGTGGAGGAGTGCATCCTGTATGCTGATTGGTTGATCTGACTTCCTATTTTGTGCATTGCTGTTTAAGTGCCTCATAGCTAGAACGTTACATTTGCAGAAATATAAATGGAATACCTATGCAACCATTCCCAAATGACAGATGCATACATTCCATCACAATTATGGGCAGATCCAAATTAGGAACCAAAAGTCTGTAAATCTGTGTTTAGCTTACTCCCCATGAAGAGCAGTTGAAGATCCTGTGCTTTGGCCCATCTTCACTAGTCAGCAATCAAAAGGCTAAAGATCCTGGGCATAAGAGTACCTTCCAAAGTTTTCAGACTGTCTCAAGCTAGAGAGCAATAACAATAAGGCCAGGCATTCTTCACCCATCCAACAGGCCCTTCAGAATGCCATATGCTTTGCCCATCCTGTTACATATTCAAATCAAGGAGCATTAGGCTCCATTCAGGTCCTCCCAAAGTGGCAGGAAAATACGCAACTGATTGGCTGAGTCATTTGACAGCTCCCTATAAAAAGGGCAAGCTGTCACACTGGTTTTGCTGGGTTGTACAGAGACCAAATAAAGAGCTGTTGTTACTGAACCATCTTGTCTGCCTCTTCAATCGCCCTATTTAACACTGGCGACGAAGGTGGGATCTGAAGAGCTATAGACATAGAACAACCCAGCCAGGGAGTTAGGGCTCACAGGTCATCAACCGCTGTGCCAGCAGATGATGACCTCTACAATCAATAGCACGATGACTACCTACACCAGCTCCCTTCAACCTGGCTCCCAGCAACTGGGACTCTTATATGATCAAATTTGATTGCTTCCTAGAAGCCAACGAACTACTAGGGTTGTTGGACAACTGAAAAAGGGCACTGTTCCTCAGTTACTGCGGCGATGAGGTCTTCGAGACCGCAAAAGACCTCCTGGCCCCTGCTGCAGTGCAGTCAACACCATTGGCAACCCTCCAGAATGCCCTGAAAACCCACTATGGTCCAGTGCTGTCCAAATTTGTTCGGCGGCGTGAGTTCCACAGCCAAATTCAAAATGACGGCAAAACCGTCGATCAATATGTCGCCGCACTAAGGCGAGCAGCCGCCTCATGCGAATTCAGAGAACTTAAGGATGTTCTCTTAGAACAGTTAATCAGTGGACTGAGGAATGTTAGCTTGCAACGGCAGTTGTTAGCCAAGCCGGCCCTCACTCTTCAAATCGCTCTCGATGAGGCTTGAGCAACTGAAGCCTCTAGCAAATCGGCAGCAGCCCTGCATAAAGTGGGAAACCCATCAAAGGCTGCAGTCCACTGCGAGAGCACCGAGCTCATCGAGTCCTCTGAGGATGAAAATGATGTCTGCTGGCTCCAATCAAAAAAACAAAAACCCTATTTGCCCGCAGAAAACTTGCCTTTGTGTGCAGGCTGCGGAGGGGGTCATCCCAGGTCAGCATGCCGCTATAAGGACTCCATATGCCAGCGGTGTACCCGGAAGGGGCATCTCGCTGGAGTGTGCCGTGCCAGCCAACCTATCATTTTTCGCACCAAAAATCAAACCACGGTGCCTGACAAGAGAAGACTCGCGCCAAAGCCTAAATGCAGGGAAAGCTGTCTGGAACCCAGAAGACATGTCTACACCATCAAACAAACTCGGATCTCCACAGAGAAAATCCGGATCGGCGTGAAAATTGAGGGCAAGGACGTGTACATGGAGCTAGACACTGGCTCCGCTCTCACCATCATGGTGTGGGACACCATGAGGGCTATATTACCGGAACTGAGGAAATCAGACCTCAAAGAATCATCCTAAAGGACTACCAGGGAAACCACATCCTAGTGATCGGGAGCAGTCAATTCCATGTATAATTCAAGGGGTTCTCTGGTCCCCTTAAACTAACTGTCGTTATCAGCTCGGTACCCAGCCTACTCGGACTTGACTGGTTTGCAGCACTTGGAATGGGAGTGACTGGGATCAACACAACCATGACAGATGCCACGAGT
Organism: Sibynophis collaris; assembly: GCA_036250565.1. NCBI lineage: Eukaryota > Metazoa > Chordata > Lepidosauria > Squamata > Sibynophiidae > Sibynophis > Sibynophis collaris. The sequence goes on along the minus strand of JANHFK010002945.1, from coordinate 102,461 downwards.
GACCTGCTGGAGGAGTTCACAGACATGTTCGGTGCCAGCCTAGGCAAGTATACGGGGATGCCTGTCTCCTTTACCCTGGACCCCCAAATTGCACCAATTAGAATGAAAGCTAGACGGGTCCCCCTGGCACTTAAACCAAAAATTGACAGGGAATTGGATAAATTGATTGGCCAGGGGATCCTCGAGCCCGTCGATCATGCCCAATGGGAGACCCCTATAGTGACACCTGTCAAATCTGATGGCTCTGTCCGCTGACTATATGTGCACAATAAATAAAGCCTTACAGCAGAGCGCCTATCCTGTCCCCATCGTTCAGCACCTATTGCACTCACAGAGGAAGGGCTCTACCTTTGCTAAATTGGACCTAAATTGCACAGGCGTACAGCAGCTGCCAGTCAATGACAGCACGGCTGAAGCGCAGACCATTGTCACCTATAGGTGTGCCTTTAAGTGCCACTGCCTGCAATTCAGGGTCAGCATAGCCCCTGGCCTTTTCCAGAGCATTATGGAACAGCTCTTACAAGGCATCCCTGGGGTTGTCCCATATTTTGATGACATCCTGGTGTCCGCCGAGGACACCCAGACACTATTCGTCCATTTAAGGACTGTGCTGACCCTATTCCGGGAGGCTGGGCTTAAAGTCAAGCAGGAAAAGTGCCACATTGCTGTCCCCAAGGTAGAATTTCTAGACTACATGATCGACGGGTTAGGGATCCACCCCACCGAGAGTAAAGTCGCAGCTATCCGGCACGCCCCCACTCCAAAAAATAAGACAGAATTGCAAGCATTTTTAGGCTTGCTCAATTTCTACAGCACGACATCGCAGAATGGGTTGCCACTTGCACTCCGTGCCAGGAATCCAGACCGGCACCTCCCTCTGCCCTGGCTAAAGTGTGGAAAACCCCTAAGGCCCCCTGGTTCAGGATCCACATAGATTTCGCAGGTCCAGTAAAGGGACAAACCTTCTTGATTGTGGTGGACGCTTACTCCAAGTGGATGGAGATAGTACTCATGCCATCCACGACTGCTGAGGCCATTATCAAAGCCCTACGGAAATTGTTCGCCACCCACGGGCTACCGGACGTATTGGTCTCTGAATTGGCCCACAATTCACAGTCATTCAATTCGAGACCTATTTAGCTGACAATGGCATAAGGCAGTGGTAGCGAACCTATGGCACGGGTTCCAGAGGTGGCACTCAGAGCCCTCACTGTGGGCATGCCCAGCCCAGCTCCATCACATTTCTCCCACTGGGGGGAGAAAGGGATGGAGGGAGAGAGAGAGGGAGGGAGGGAGGGATGGGAAGAGAAAGAGGGAGGGAAAGAGAGAGAGAAAGAAAAAGAGGGAGGAAAAGAAATGATATTACAAAAGTTTTTCTTTTTTATTGTTGCTAAATGTAATATTTGAAAAGCAGAAAAAAATGAAGGGCCATAAAAGTGCATTTATCATGTTTTTCTTAGAACAATTAGCTGAACTCTGCCTTGTTTATCATTATTTTAAATTTTTAAAATTTAAAATTGCCATGTTGGCACTTTGCAATAAATAAGTGGGTTTTGGGTTGCAGATTGGGCACTCGGTCTCTAAAAGGTTCGCCATCACTGACTTAGTGTAATGGAATGTATGGATGACCTTGGGAAAAGAGTGGAAGACATGGTACCTAGGAAACAACCGAAAAAGGGACAGAACAGCCCCCAGAAAAAGAAATGTATGAAGGACACATCCTAATTGACCAAGCAGTGGTAGTGGAAAATGTGTAAATGTAGACTTGCAAGATTCTGTTAAGGTAGCCTTACAATGAAGTAGAATGAGCTCACGTAGGCAGGATTCCTGCCTGGTTTACCTGGGAGGACTGAGGGTTAAGAGTATCTTAGAAATCCTTCCAAAAGTGTCTATTCGTGATAATATGGCAAGCATAGCAAAATTCATTGCACTAGATGGAATTGTTCTAATACACATTTCAATAGAAATATAGCCCTTCCTGTTTTTGCTTATTCATACCTATATTCTATTGCACTTCATGGTCAGTCGTCAAAGCATTCAGAATCACGGTAAAAAATCCAATGTCATAACTCTGGTGATGACATAATATACCAGTGCAATATCTGGTCAGAAAATTAATATGTGCCCCTCCTAAGCAGTGCAATAGTGCAACACCAGAGTGGCAGTCTGTGTTAGCAAGACCACTCCACAAATAAAGACACCTCTAGCCCTCCCCCTCCTCGGAAGGAGGAGTCAACCTTGAGCCTGGTGGGATTTGAACTGCTAAATTGCAGGCAGCTGGCAGTAAGCAGAAGTAGCCTGCAGTATTGCACTCTAACCACCATGCCACCAAGGCTCTTGTGTTGATTTCAGAGATATCTGCAAGAGAGACAAGGCACATAATTTGTATTAGTGCACAACATTGGGACACAATGGGCTTTTGTTGTGACATTACAATCCATATTTCATTATTCTGGATTTCTACCCAGGTGCCTTTGACTGATTGCAGAGTAAATAGAACTGTATATATGGCAGCCATTAGAATTAATAAATAAATCTGTCCATCTGTCTGAAGTGGTGTAAGATTTCCTGTCTAGGCAGGGGGTTGGACTAGAAGACCTCCAAGGTCCCTTCCAACTCTGTTATTATTATTATTATTATTAAATCAGAAGTGTCTTGTACCCTTGTATATCTGTTTATCTTTTCCAGTCAAGCTTCTCAAGAAGACCTCTGACCCACCCAAGCAGGAACACTTTGACAAATGGTCAGATTCACAATCTCTGTTCCTCTTCAGTGACAATGGTGACCACAATGATTATAATAATATACTTTTTTCCCTTCTAGTTGTGCTTCCAGGTGGCTCCCCGTATCTTCAAAGAAATCCTTTTCAGGACATGAAATGCATACCCCAAAAAGGCGAATTAACTAAAAGTTATTTTCAGCAAGAGTTTCTCATAATGTGAGGAATCATGGAAGCACAATAAGTGATTGAAAGGGAAGCAGTTCATCTTGTGCTGTAAATTTTGCTGCGAATCAGGGATAGACTTTAACATGGACAAATCCTAAAAACCCAGGTACAAACCTCTGTTCTTTCAGGACTATGGATGAAATGTACTAGTGGGAGATGTGACTAATTATTTTAGTTCTTACTGGAATTATTTCAAGAGAAAATTCTCAACAGAAAAACAGATTTATTTTGGACAAATTCTGCAGCAATCAGTGGTGGGTTTCTACAGGTTCGCCCTGGATCGGGCGAATTGGTAGTGATGGCAGCAGGAGGCTCCGCCCACCCACCCGGACGTCATCACAGATGCTCTGTGCATTCCAAACTGGTAGTGAAGGTAAGTGGAACTCACCACTGGCAGCAATGCCATTATATGTTAATCTTAATGTTCAAATAGAATAACAGACATGGAAGGTACCTTGGAGATCTTCTAGTTCAACCCCAGGCACAAGCAGGAAACTCTATAGAATTTGAGACAAATGGCTGTCCAATCTCTTCTTAAAAACCTCCAGTGTTGGAACACCCAAAACTTTTGGAGGCAAGCTGTTCCACTGATTACTTGTTCTAATGGTCAGGAAATTTCTCCTTAGTTCTAGGTTGGTTCCCTCCTTGATTAGTTTCCATTTAAGCAAGGGAAACAGATCTGGAAATTGATCCTATTTGCAAATGTGCCACCAACCTCTCCAACTGCTGAACAAAAGAATGAAATAGGTCAACTGGAGAAAGGAAACATTCCTTAATTATGGGAGCAGATGCCACATGGCCAGGGGCTAGAAGGGTTCTGACAACTGTACTAATAATGAGATTTATAAGTGGAAAACATTTTTGAGGAGCCCTGTTGTCCATCAGTTCAATCCACAGATGGTGGAATTGACCCTCAGTGTGTGATAATCTGCAATAGAAATGACTGGAAATCAAATTATATAGGGAAATATATCTGCCAGATGACTGATAGCTCCCTATAACAAAACCATAAAAACAGACAATGAGTGAGGATCATAACAGAATGTACATGTAAATTTGTTAGCTAGATGGTTCTATAGGGAGGCATAAGTGAGGCATAAGGTTAGCAGATAGAAATAGATAGTTGGCTAGCTAACTAATCCTTTTGATGTAGCAAAAGATCAAGTTGTATATTTAAGCTGGTTTAATGATAAGATTCAATGATAATATTTTTCAAAGATTTTGGTTTGGCAAAAGAAAAGAGCCTTTTTCGGCAAAACTCCCCATGAGCTGAACATGCTGTTGGTTTGAAATGCTCAATAGACTAATAAGAATATTGTTTCAAAATCTGTCATGAAGCTTCTTCAAAGCTTTCAGTTTTTTATCCTTTGCAATAGAAGATTCTATTTCCTCCTCCTCCTCCTGAAAGTAACAATATGTTATGAGTCCTATTGATTAGGGATCAATTTCTGATGGGACCA
>JANHFK010002945.1:82328-92339 GCA_036250565.1 Sibynophis collaris | reverse complement strand
CAACTGGGTGACAAGGTGTGGGCAGGGCCACCAGGGTTGATTGCCAACAATTCAGCGAACCAATGGTGATCATCGCTACCGATTCTACTGAACCGGTAGGATTTCATTCCTGATATATAACAATTATGTTAAAAGTTTGTCTTAAAAGATCAAATTCCTTCTTCCTATTCAGTCTTTGAAAAAAAATCACAAAATAAGCTTTCAGAAAAATTTGGTAACGTGTCCCTCTCAAGGAATAAAGGAACTACTATGAAAATACATAGACAGACACCCTTCCATTCCACTCTACCACGCAAAAGCACCCATACACAGATATAAATTATTGTCCTTGTAGTTTGACCAGATCTTATCCACCCACATATAGCCCCTTAGACATTATGTAGTGTAGGGCAATTCTCCACAGACTTACTCGGGAGTAAGCCCAGATAAATACAGTGCAATTTGCTTAGTAATAAACAGGGTTTTTAAAAAATGCTTTAAATCTCATTTAAAAGAAAAATCAGAATAAATTCTGCCCAAAATTGCAAACTGCTCTGCTGATGAACCACCAGGGGGAGCACTTTTTGTAGAAATAGACAGTTGTTGCTCTTAGGAAGTATTTAATTTTGTGCTGACTTGCAAAGTATACTTCCATACTTCGTAAATGGGCAGGGACCATAAATAAAGAAGATTTCTCCCTATCTTCTGGTGTTTTTCCAAACATGTTCTTATCTTTAATAATGAATTAGGTCTAGACTAGCCCAGGTTTTTTCCCCAAACAAAGCTGACAAAATGCTATAATACACATAAAACAACTCAAAATCAACTATAACAATAGAGTAGAGCTGGAAGAGACCCTGGAGGTCTTCTAGTACAGCCCCCTGCTCAAGCAGGAGAACAAGTGACTATCCAGTCTCTTCTTTAAAATCTCCAGCGATGGAGCGTCCATAATTTCTGAAGGCAAGCTGTTCCACTGGTTATAATTGACCTCACTGTTAGGACGTTTCTCCTTAATTCCAGGTTGTTTCTCTCTTTGATTAGTTTCCAACCATTGTTACTTATTATCTGGTGTTTTGGAGAATAATTTGACCCTTTCTTCTTTGTGCAGCCCCTCAAATACTGGAATACTGCTATCATGTCACCTCTAATTCTTCTTTTCTTTAGGCTAGCCAGACCCAAAACCTGCAGCCATTCTTCATATGGTTTAGTCTCCAAGCCTTTGATCATCTTAGTTGCTCTTCTCTGAACTTTTTGCAAAGTCTCATCATCTTTTTTGTAGTATGGTGACCAAAATTGGTTGCAGTATTCCAGGTGTGGTCTTACTAGGGTTTTGTAAAGTGGCACTAATATTTCATGTGAGCTTGATTCTATGCCTCTGTATATATAACCTAGGATTATATTAGCTTTTTTGGCTGCTGCTGCACATTGCTGGCTCATATTCAAATGATCATCCACTAGGACTCCAAGGTCTCTCTCACACCTTATAGGGTTATATGTATTGCACACAAATAGTGTGCAAAGGTTTTACAATGTACAATAGTCATAAAATAATATCATGCATTTTGATGTTAAAGCTGTGCTTCATGCACAAAGTCAAACTACAAAATCTCAAAATTCGGCACAGAATGATGCTCCTTCAATTGGCTCTATCCTTTACACAGTACGCATATATGTCCAAGTACACCATCACCTGAATAATGCAAGGAGGCCTAAAGGGCGACTGTGATTTCATTCATAGGAGTGTGAGTAAAGCTCTTTGTGGAAGGCAAAATTCTGTTTTCCTGAAAATATCCTTCCTTATAAGACATTTGGTTGCTTGCTTTTTTTAAGTACAAGGCATTGTTAAGGGTGCCGTAAAGTTATTAACAGCCAAAATATAGCAAAATTGTGTTTTTGATATTAGCATATCAACTCACCAAATTTATTTCCAAATATTGATAACTAAGTGCCTCTGAATGGGAAGTAGCCAGTTTTTTCACTGGATGTACTCATCAATACATCTCACCATACAGATCATTGCCCAAATGCCAAGGAGAGCATTTTCATTAGGATGGGCTCAAAAATAACCATTTCTGATGCCTTTTTCCAATAACAATAACAAAATAGCTATGTTCCTATGAATTCCACAAAGATTTTTGTTTATGAGTTGGTAGATCAAATTTTTTTGAAATATGTTAATAGAATCAAAGTAGTCACACATACAGTAATGATATCTAACATTTTGTGGTGTGTTTTCCTCCCTCACATCTGCCATTTACTGAAAGGAAGCATTAGGCTGGATGAGGTTCTGTGTCACTGCATAAGGAAAAATCTCATACAGTGTGCAGGGACAGACTCAACTTTTTTTCCCCTCCTCTTATGAACACTATTTACAGGGGCATCATATCCGGCCCAAATAAATAAATAACTATATAGCATGCAATATAGTAGAAGAAGAACCTGGATTCTGTAAATAGCATGTTGTTAGTTACTCATTCCTGTCAGTCTCTAAGGGTGGAACTGACTACTTCAGACATAAGTAGGTAATACTTATTATATACCTAACCAGATCTTACTTTAAAAGAAAAAGCACCTTGCAAGGAGACCGTCAATGATGAGTGTAATAGAATATCAGTGCAAAACAACATAATTTTGTATGCAATTTTATTTATCTTATGTGTGCCGTTTTAATTCAAGAATTCAAAGTGCTTTTATTAACTGAGAAATAGTTAGCATAGATGATACACAGCAAAACAATTTCACTGTCTAAAGAAAAGACCAATTCTGAGCTTGTTTGTGTTATGCAGGTTTCATGGAGCCCAAATGCCCTTGCTGCAAGCAGCTGACCTTTAAGGAGCCTAGGGAAAATATTAGAACTTTTTTTCCTTCAGGGTACCTAACATTGTGTCTCCACAATGATCCCTATATCCAAGCGATCTATGTTTCATGGCTCATTCATCCATCCCTGGTATCCAACACTCAGCTCTTTCACTGGATTAATTGCTTATTTCTGTCTTGTATTCTTTTCATTAAGCCTTCTGATTGTCTATTTTGCCAGGATAATTGCAGAATATACATGATGTGTCAAAGACTGGGAAGTCACCTCCCCACCTATGTTTCCAGGAATTGTGAAGTTTTCCAACAACACTTGCCTTTGAAGTTAGTTTTACTTTCTTTGTAATAAAGTTGATAGGCATTGGCAGGTCTGCAATTCTACATTTTTAAAGAATCAATGAACAGTCAGCAAAAGAGCATCACAGAAATTTAGAGTGCATTGCATTAGATTCCTTATATTAAATATTAATTAGAAAAAGATACATTCAATAAGCTACTTCATTTTCTCATTACAACTTTGTAGATTGTAGTTGTAGTTCTAGAGACCAAAGTAGTCTTGCACAGTGACAGTTCTCTGAAAGATATCCATGAGATTTGTAGATTAGAAGTACAGTAAGGTAAAAAGCCATGATCCATTGCCCCTTATTGCTACCCTGAATTATAAATTCTAAAATAGTCACAGTATAATTGCTGCATATTTATTTGCATGCAGGAAAGAGAACTCCGAAAAGCTGGGTCTTTGAATAAAGGCAACAGTGAAAAGTACCTGCTTTTGAAACTTCAGGCATTAAATCCTAGTGGAATAAAACGAGGAAGTACCGGCAGGTATAATCTAACCTGAAAACTGAATTCCCAGAATGCAAGCGGAAGATGAACCAATGAACGGCTAGAAAAGCCAAGGAGGCAGACTCAGCTACTGAGGAATCATGCCTTGAAAGCGTCGACCCATCCAAAGCAACTTCATCCCATCTCCGGATTTACCCTTGGAGGAACAAGCCTCAGAAGTCATTTGTACCGTAACGACAATAGTTTGACACCCCCACACCCGCTCCCGAAAAGAACTTCAAAACTGCGCAAAGATGCAACGGCGAAGCTCAGCAGGAAAGGCAACCACAGGAGCCGATCTAGTCAACAGGAACCGGCGTTTTCTTTCCCCGAAGGTGTTCTGCGGTGGAAGCCGAAGCCCCAGACTCCATTTCAACCCTTCTTACATTTGGCGTCGGGATCCGAGTGTAGAGTATGAGAGGACCGCAGACACATCCAAACGCGAGTCGAGAACAACTAAAGAAAGAGCGACCTCTGCTCCACATCAGAGCGGAGGAAGTTCCGAAAGACCAATGGAGCCGAGATTCAAATCGCCGAAAGCTCCATTTCCTCTCCTGCCCACTTCTAGTCCTCCCCGATCTTTGGAGGCGGCCCAGGGGCTGCTAAACACTCCTTGCCCGGCCCATCAGACGGCGCCCCTTCGGCCAGCCGGCCCCTACCTTGGCCTCGAAGCCGATGCCATGCTGAAAGGCGTCGTCGTTATGCAGGGGGATGCGAAGGTCGTGTCTGTCGTCCACTAGGTTGTAACGAGACCTGACCGAGGGAGAGGCTCCCACGGGCATGGCGGGGGAAAGCGAGCGGCTCCCGGGGCAAGCGGCGTAGAACCTGCCGAGCCGCGCGCCAAGCTGGCGACAGACTGAAGGGCACGGCGGCCGTGGCAGCGGAGGCAGCAATAGCCACCTCCTCCGCCTGATCCCGAAGTGGGGCGGGATCTGGTTGGAGGCGGGATCTGGGCTTTCTCCCGGTGGTGCCCCAAGTACAGCAGACCCTCCGGGAAGAAAAGTCAGCGCGTTCCCGGGGCATGCGCCAAGCCGGGCGAAAGGAAAAAGCCGGGATCCGATAGTCTGGTGGGAGAGCTTTCTCCTTCCTGCGAGAATCCAATGGCGAAGCAGGCGGGGGCGGGATTGGACAGGCGTCTGGTCGCCGAGCTCTCTATGGATAGCAGTCCACACACCGTAAAAGTGAGGCCCTGAGGTTCGCTGTTCGCTACGGGGAACTATTGGGCGATGAAAGGAGCTCTGTTTAGAAGCAACTCGCTGGAGAGGCATAAATAGAAAAGGACATCGGGGTTCCCAGAGAAATTCAGGGAAGGGCAATGCGGTTATAGAGTTAAGTCTCTTCGGGCAGCATCTTAGATTCTACCTCATCTGTTTTCCCGGGAGCCGTCTTCCATTCTTGAGGCTGGCCATTTCAGCACATACTAATGTGTTTAGTTTTAGGACACCAAAAGGAAACTTAGATCTGTTATTTTTTCTTCAGGCAGTAATGATAATTTAACTCGCAAAACACGTTGCTCAGACAGCACTTGTAGTCCCCAGTGTTAAAATCTCAAGTCCCTGAGCCTGCAGAAAAGTGTGCTGGTCACATTTCAATCACAATTCCGCTTTGACAATGAGATAGAAGAGAGTTCTGCTCACAAGCAGGCATTTTCAGGAACTTTAAAATCTCAAAAGCAAAACTTAATAATAATAATAATTTTTATTTCTATACCGCCCTTCTCCCTGTTGGGACAATATACATCATTTCAGCACTGAAAAGCAAAACCAATTCCTCTGCTAAAGAGTTAAAAATGAGTTTCAACCCCACCTCCCGAATGGGTCACATTGTCCAATTAGGAATTAGCCTTTTGTTTTGTTAATAGTCCATGCCTTGGTCAGCACATGCAGAAGTGTCCTTAGCTCTCACTGTTGATGATTGTAGCCTCCACATTCCAATTTACCCTTCCCTTCCCCCAGTTCTTTGGCAAGTTGAAAAGCAATAATAGTCATTGGAAGTTTAAGCCTTTTTCAGTCTTGACGTGCAGACCCCTCAGAGAAAAAAAGATACCTGAAAAATATTTAACACATTTTAACGTCACATTTTCATTCTCTTCCCCTTGACATGCTTCCCTGGTTTCTGAGGATACCTAGAGTTGAATTTGGTCACCAATCGACCTGCCTTAACATTGTGGGCTTTGACCCATTCTGTCTCTGATATTATACCCTTTCCATTGCATTAGGTACTGCAAATTTCCCTTGAAATTCCTAGAATCTAAGATAATTTTTATTTCATAGTGCTCTTCTCCCCCCCCATTCTGGGCATGGGGTTTATTTTTCTACCGGTCTCAACTTAGACCCCTGAGTAATTTTAACAAACTGCAATGGAACATCGGGTGCACTTTTCCTAGTATTTTGGATAGCTGTAGCTCCACTGTAACTGGATTGATGATTTCACAATAGGAAAATGACCTATATACTTCGAACCTACTGTAACTTTCTACACGGTTGCCTTAGCCTCAAGTACTTTGTGGAAAAATGCACTCCCCCCCCTTAAACTCTTTGTGGAGCCCTCTTTTTATCAGCTTCTGCCCTTCTCTTGCTTTTACCATTCTCTTGCTTTTGCTAGGGCTTTCTTCACATTTCCCCAAGTCCCCTTTAGGGAGTCTAGCCACTCCGTAAGAGTTACTGAGGAGGGAGGCTCTTTTAGATATTTTGGCATAGACATGGAATCCAGTCCGGTGGTTACTTTAAATGGGGTAAACCCAGTGCTACTATGCACTGCGTTATTATATGCTACCTCTGCAAATGGTAAGAGCTCAGCCCAGTTGGATTGCTGATAGTTAACATAACAATGTAAGTATTGCTCTACTATTTGTTCTGCTCGTTCTACATCCCCATTTGTAGTTGGATGGAACCCGGACTTAAGACCCGGTAGGACCCTATTTTACAAATTCACACCAAAACTTTGCTGTGAACTGCACTCCTCGATCAGAGATGATGCTCCTCAGCACTCCATGCAGTTGGTAGATAAGTTGCATGAACATTCTGGTTAGTTTCTGGATTGATGGGAGTTTGGGACACACCACAAAGTGGGTCTGCTTAGAAAATAGATCCATGACAGTCCAAATTATGGTGGTTCCACCCCCATCCACCCCAATTTTCTGGTAGCTCCACTATAAAATCCATAGCAATTTCCTCCCAAGGTCTGGTTGGATAGGCCACCTGCTGTAGTAGTCCAGGGGTCTTTCCTGGCTGTCGTTTCATAGAAGCGCACATGGGGCAACTCGCCCTATTACTCTCTTTTCATCTTCGGCCACCAAAATTGCCTTCTGGCCAAGTGTAGGGACTTAGAAACCTGAAGTGGCTGGCTTGCTTGGCATCATGACTTTGCTGCAAGACTTGCATTTGCAGGCTGTCAGGAACATACAATTTGCCTCCTTTCCAGGCCAGTTCCCCTCTCATTGTCATCTCTCCCCAATGGGTCTCATACCATGTGTCTTTGGGCTTCAGTGGGGTCTCTCACATCTGCCATCTCATAGAGACTTGGTTCGCTAGCTGCTTGGAAGGTATAATAGAATTAACTATCTCTTCCCAAGTGCTCTTGTATTGGGACATCTGGGAGAGTGCATCCACTAAGAAGTTCTTTCCTCCCAGAATGTACTTCAGTGGGAAGTCAGATCGGTTAAGTATTGGGCCCTTATAAAGTACTTTAGGAGAGTTTACGGTGGTCCTCAGAGACTCCAGGTTTTTGTGATCTGTCCATACTTCAAAGGGGACCTTGCTACTTTCTAGGAACTGCCTCCATGTTAGCAAGACCTAACAAACCACAAAAGCCTCTTTCTCCCACGCTGCCTAGCGTCTCTCTCATTTAGTTTGTGGGATATGTAGGCACAGGGTTGCAACACACCCTCTGTGTTCTTCTGGAGCAGGACTGCCCCCACTGCCAGATCATGGCAATTGTGGCTGCAAAAGCAGCAGGAGTCCCCACATGCTTCCACAAAACAGCTGATCTGTGCGTTCCTGCAGCCAACTCCAAGAAGCATGGCCCTTTTGCAGCTTCAATCTGCAGGCATCCTTCCTTCCCTTGGATCCTGCCCTTCATCTATTGTAACCCAGCACAGCTGTGGGCAGGGATGATGGGCTGTGTGAGCACTAAGTTGGGAACCGGTCGTCGCTCCTCTCTTGCTCTTTGCCAAACTTTGCCTGCCTTTTCCCTGAGCCCAAACACCTCTCTCTCACATACTGTCCTTTCCTTGGGAGCTCTGCACAGATGCACATTCCAGGATTGCAAAACTGAAGGCTTCGGATAGAGCATTTTGGGGATATACACCTGTGTTGCAATCCCAAGTAAAGAACGCTCACCAGGAAAAGGGGGACAGAATTTTGCCTTTTATGCTGTCCTCAATTTGTGCTGAGCTTCAGAACAGGATAAGAGGCAAAATCCCCCCTCCTCATTTTCAAGCCATTTGCAAAAATGCCCCATTCCAAGCCTTCAGCATATTCCAGGATTGCAACATTGCAGGCTCATAATGGGGCATTTTTGAAAATGGCTTGAAAATGGAGAGAGGGATTTTCCTGCCTCTCACCCTGTTCTGGAGCTCAGCACACACTGAGAACAACATAAGAGGCAAAATCCCCACCCCCTTTTCCTGGCAATCATTCTTTCCTTGGGGATGATTTATGCTGAAACTATGGATGTGCATGTGTACAAGGCTGGTGGGGCTGATGAGCATGTGTGTGTGTGGTGTGTGGTAATCTGGTTTAGATGAGTAGGATGGGGCAGGAAGACAGAATTGGGTTGGGTGAGCTACCGTTTCAGCAGGCAGCAGCTCCGTGGCAGCCCTGCAGTGAGACAAACAGATGGAGGAAGGAGGAGAGATCGCCACTTCCTCCTTTGCCCCGGACCAGGCAGGAGCAGATGGATGGAGGAAGGGCAATCTCCCCCTCCCTCCTTCATCCCACTGAGGGATACCATGGAGCTCCTGCCTGCCGAAGCTGCAGGAGGGTGAAGAGCCCTCGCAAGACCAAAAGCAGAAGGTGCAGCCAGGCAGAAGTGGGGGAGAGAGCAAGCAATCCCAGCGCACCACACTGCTTTCTTCCCTGTAGCAGCAGCCTGCACAAGTGCACAGCCAGCACAAGAGCCAGCGCCCACCAGGGCCAAGGCCCAAAGAGCACCGTCCTGGCATGTTTTGGAAGAGAGTTTTTATAAAAAATCCTGCAGTCTTTCACTGCCGCCATGCAAACCCCAGCATGGACAACAACAGCTGCGCCTTCTCCCTTCCAAAACATGCTGGGATGGCACAGCAGAGGCAAAGGCAGCAGTCTGATCAAGAGCCCTTGCAAGGCCAGCAGCAGTAGGTGCAGAAGGGGGAGAGAGGAGCAGGCAATCCCAACACGCTGCAGGCAGGGTTGGGGCTGGCAACACTTCTAGGTGCCCAAAGAGACAGAAAGAGAGGCAGCTCCCAGCTCTTGCTGGCTCAGCTGATCCACGGGCCCCTTAATCACAGTGCCTGGAGGTGTTTGCAGGAAACACCTCCAGGTGCCCAGAGAGATAAAATGAGAAGCAGCTCCTGGCCCTCGCTGGCTCAGTTGATCCACGGGCTGAGATTAAGAAGGCGAGCAGCCATGAAGTGACCAGGGAAGGGAAGGGCTGCCTCCTGTGCTGGTTACGCCCACCCCTTCATTAGGGCTTATTTTCATGGGAGGGCGTATATTTACACTCACCCCAAAAATCAGACTTGGTCTTATTTTCGGGACATGTCATATTATCGGGATAATATGATAACATCCATCTGTATTATAAATGGTTCATCTGGGTTTGGGTGTTTGAGGACCGACTTAGCTGCAAAAAGCCGTTTGAGCTTCTCAAATGCCACCAGTCCCTAACAAAGGAGCCGACCATCAATCATCTCCACCAATACCGGCAATGACACCTGCTGCTGGGGGATGGACTACTGCACGGCAAAGTTCTTGTCCGTGAAATTGGCCATGGCCCCTAAGTCCACCAGGGCCTGAATCTCCACCACTCCCTGACCAGGCACGAACACACTTGCTGTCAGCATGAGGTGCTTCCCAAAAGATGACTGTGGTAGAGATGGCTGGCCCGGTGCCACTCAAGACCGACCTATGGAACCCCCTAGGCCAGGCCCTGCCCGTTTCCTGCCACTGCTGACATCGCTGCTTTGGGTCCCTTAGTGGGACATTGGCCGCCAAATGGCCTTGACCGCCACAATACAGCCAAAGGCCTTGATGGTGATCCTTTTCAGCTTGGATCAGGTGAGGTCAGGCAAACCCCAACTGCATGGGCTCGTCCGGAGGCATTACCTACAGTGACACTGTCTTTTTTTAAAAAAGTATTTTATTGGTTTTTTCAAAATATATAGGGAAAAATAGGGTAAGGGAAATAAGTAGAATT
>JANHFK010002945.1:69210-82228 GCA_036250565.1 Sibynophis collaris | reverse complement strand
ACAAAACAAAAAAAACTCTTCTTCTTTTAACGGCCCTATAATTCCTTTCGGGGTGGAGTCTGGGCAACTGAATGGAGCTGAGTGTTTACTGGCCAGATGCCAATGCGGAGTTTTGTTCAGCAAATATAACCTTATTGTGCCCAGAGACAGAAATATCTGCCTCTACCTAGGATTGAACTCACAGCCTCCTGATTGTGAGGTGAGAGCTCCACCTCTAGCCCCACCTCTAGCTCCGCCATTCGGGCAATTTAAACTCTTGGAATAGAGAAAATATTAGAAATAGTCATTTTGAAAGGGATATTAATAAAGATACTACTGGAGTATAGTCCTCCAAATTTTCATCTTGCTTTCATCATTATAAAAATAATAGAAGCTTCTTCTAAAACCTGGTTAATATTTATTCTTATTTACTTATTAAACATTTTTATATAGCCGCCCAAATCACACGCAGGATACTGAGTGATGTACAACCTTAAAAATTATCAGTGTTGCACTGAAAAAGTCTTTTATATCCCTTCACTTGTAGACTATGTCTTTTGCATAGTCACCTTAAAGGGACACCTTATAAAAGCCATGTTGAACATCATTTCTGTCCTTGTGGTATTGATCAAGTGGAGGATATTATTCACAATGTCTTCCATTGCCCCATTTATGCTGAGACCAGGGCCAGATTGTCAATGATAGGTGAATGTAAGAGCTTGTGCCCATATCATTGAATTAATCCTTGCAAATGTGTTTCCCACTGTTAGTTGACAGGTGCTACTTTTGCTGTCATTAAAACTTAAAATATTTAAGTTATTAATTGCAATCCTGGCTTTATGTTGCTTCAACTTCTAATCCAATAGCCCATATCCAATATCCTTTATCCTATCCTATCCTATTATTATTTTATTTTATTTTATTATATTGTATTTTATTTTATGCTGTGCTACATTGTTATGGCCTGTGCTTGCATCAATAATGTTATGTACTTATTGTGAGAAAGCAGTGAGGAATGTTGAAACAGGATATGACAATTAAAAGTATGATATCCTATTCAGATATCACTTATTTCAACTGATTTTGATATGGTGTACTGTAAAGTAAAGATAAATAAATAAATAAATAAATAATTTTATTTTTATCCCGCCCTTTTCCCTGTTGGGACTCAGGGCGGCGTACAAGTCTGGTAAAAAACACATAAACATATAGACATACAATTAAGACATCCTGCAGTGAATAGACAATGTCTAAAATGATGATGATACAGGAGAGGACAGAAAATGTATAAAGTCATTCAGAAAAAGAACATGTGTAATTAACATGAAATGTGTTTGTTATTCTCAAAACAATATTCCATGTGAGATTTGTAGGAGCCCTAAAAACAGAGGGGAAATGTGGAAATTCAAACAACTTCAAAATCTTTCAGAGAGCCATACAACTCCATGTCAGCATACTGAAATAGAAATTTCCAATGTGTCTTCAGGCAGTGAAATTGTTTTTAAAATATTCATTTGGAAGCATATTGCAACTAATAATATTTGGTTATTTAAAAAATCACTTTTTCTGAATAAGATAGTTTTCTGGGAAATCTTTTGGAAGATTGCTTCCACAGCACCAAATACTGATTCAGCCTCAGTTATTAATGTCTTATTTAGATCTATTACTTTGCAACTTAAGAAACAGATGGATAAATATACAAATTTATAAAATATTGTGTATTACATTCTATATAGAACACTGAACAAACCATAACCTCTGCTTATGACATTTTGGCAAATATGGCTTTTATGATGCAAATGTTTTATTTTAATTTGTTTTAATTACAAGTTCCTACATTATTGTGGTGATGGTGTACTAAATTGGTTTGCTGCCAACTCCTCTTGTAGAAAAACGAAGTAAATAAATGTAATTATTGTTAGCCAATGAAACAAATCCAAATTAAACCTTTATAGTTTAGCAGCTTGGAACACATAGTTCTACTAACCTGATGCTGAGTAATGAATGGTGGCTGCCCTTCCAGATGGGTGATTTTGATAACTACATCAAAAATGTTGAGAATACTGATGTGGGAAAATCTAAGGTGATTTCAAATAAAATCAGTACACTAGTATAAAGGAAATAAATAGGGCAATTGCAAAACAAAGATATTTTTTCTGGAAGCATCCAAAATAAGTAAAAGTGGGATATTGGAAATAAGAATACATTCATACAAATAATTTGCCATCACAAGTGGGATTAAGAAATGCATGCCATTGTCTGTGGTTTTTGCACAGGCAATCTTATATTTGACTAGTTGTCTACTCCTGCACTGAAAGAGCCCTCCAGATAGCCTTGTTACCATGACAATAAAGCCATCTGTTCTGCTTGTATATCCTAACACTTGCATTCTTTGCCATTTTGAAAATGCACTTTCTATGGGTTTATATTTTATTTCCATAAACAGTGAAACAGAGCAGTAATTAGAATGTGCATCTGGACCTGCTGGCATGAGTAACCATGGTAACTGCTGAGAGAGCACCAATTTTCTATTCTACTCAACTCAACAATTAAATCACAGCAATATGCAAGGATGAGAGCAATTCACATGACTCACAATGAAGTTATTTATAGCTTTGATCTTCTTACTTGCTGGGTGGCAGTACAGAAGTACACATATTGCCAAGCATATTTAGTTTTGGGGTGCCCCATCCCATGTTTAGGTACTCCAGATCTCAGCTGCAAAAGAGAGGGTAAGCAAGGATTCTGTATTTTAATCTCTATTCTATCATCTAGTGGTCTTCTTGAGTTTTGCAGCTCAGATCTGGTATGCCTAACTGGGATGATGTCAGCCCTCCTGAGTAAACCAGACAGGTAACACAACTCAGTGAGCTAATATCACTTTACCGTTGACTACATTAAAAGAATCTTGCAAGTCTAAAGATGCAAGCTTCTTGTCACCACTTTTAATATCTGTTCAATTATGGCAGGTCCCAGATAAGTTTTTTCCTCTGATCTTTGAGCATTTTCTCTTGTCTGTTTCCTATATGCAGCATCTCTTTCCCTTATCTCTCAAGACCATCCATATATACTAAAGAGAGAAGATTGCTGGGAAGCAACAGGCAGTAGGGAGAAAGCAGAGCTGCTTAACTCATTCTTTGCATCAGTCTTCATGCAAAAAGAAATTATAGCCCAACATACCAAAAAAACTACTTAGACAAATTAGAAACAAAAATTAAAATAAACAAGAAAATGTTAAGAGAACACCTATTTGACCTTGATGAATATAAATCACCAGGATCTGACAGATTACATCCCAGAATTCTGATAGAGCTGGCAGATGATGAATGGTAGCATATGGTCTCAGAACTATTGTACAGTATCATTCAAAAATCCTGGAGCACCGGGGAAGTACCTGATGATTGGAAAAGGGCTGATGTGGTTCCCATCTTCAAAAAAGGGAAAAAAACCAGACCCAGGGAACTACTGTGTTTCCTCAAAAAGAAGACCTGGCCTTATTTTCCAAAATAAGCACTATGGTTTATTTTGGGGTGATATCTTATTTTTTCCCCCATGTACTTTAAGAATACATGGGAGCTCCACTTCTTTTGCTTGCTTGTGGTGGGGTAGGAGGCCATGTGGGGCACCAGTGCTGCCATGAGGTGGGGAGGTGGAGCTGCCCCATGCACTCCACACCGATTTACCTCAGCGCCCCTGCAGCCAGGCCACCCACGTACTAACACAGCCATCTCTCTCTTCTTCAGTTGCTACACAGGGAGAAAGGGGGGAAAGAAGTTGGAATGCCTTACTAGACACAACAGAGGTTTTTCATGAGAACTGAGATCATCTCCACTGGGAACAGATAAAGTTGGAAAAGGAGTGACTGAAGAGCCTGCCAATTAACTCAATTGGCCAACATGATCTGTGATACTTGGGGTTGGGGTTATTTACTAGTTTAGTTATGCTGAAACCGTGGGAAAGATTTAGATTTGGTTTTCATTAAAGCTGTGCTGCTATGATGTGTTCATTAAAGACGATCTTTGAGAAAGAGCCAAGTCTCAGGGTTCTGATTTGCTTGAGTTCATTAGTTGGAGCCTTGACATTAAACCAAATCTCATAAACCTACCTTGGGTCCTGAGCCCCGGCCACTTTTCCAACAATACCGGAGGGGTGGAAAAGACTCAGGGAAGATCAGAGATGGAGAAGTCAAGGTTGAATGCTAGGCCATCGAGGTGTCACCCCCTTCAAGTGAGGGAGAGGGAACTCTTGCCCAGAGGGACTATCAGCCTTCCCCCTATGACAGCAATGATGAGGGTGAAAATAACCTGATGGTGAGTGAAGCCATCTGCCCCTTTGCCATCCCTGCAAGAATTGTGGTGCCAAAGTCAGGAATCAAGGGAAAGGTGGATGCTCTAATAGATTTAGGCTGCACCAGGTATCTACCGACAGTGCTGAAGCTAGGGATCAGAGTGAGGAGACTGCCCCACGCCACGAGGTTTGAGCAAGTAGATGAATCACTGAAAGGAGGCTCCCCTGCAATGCACCTCACTGAGCTGGTGCAGCTAGAGATGGGCTGACATTGGGAGATAATCCAGTCTGTAATAGCGCCAGAGATGACAGAGGCAGTGATTCTGGGATTGTCTAGGTTAAACGAATTGGGCCCGACAATTTGGTGGGGAGAAAGAAAAATGAGGCTAGGAAGAGGCTCTCTGCCTCCTCAAGGCAGCCAGAAGGAAGGAGCTGTCCAGCACTGGGCAGAAACTGAAGGAATCAAGCTCCTTAAAGCCACTTCAGAGCTACTGCCAGGAACCCAGCTAATCCCCAAAGAGTACAGAGAACTGGCAGGGATGTTCAGTGAGAAAGAATGTGATGTGCTATACCCCCATCACCCCACCAACTGTGCCATTGAGATCCTACCAGGTGCGAAGCTCCCTAAGCCATAAATGTACTCCATGACCCCAAAGGAAATGAGGGAGCTCATCAACAAAAACCTAGCCAGAAGCTTCATCCAGTTGTCAAAATCCCGGCTGGCTGCTCTTGTGGTGTTCAAAGAGAAAAAAGACAGGACTATGAGACTGTGCATGTACTTTAGGGGAATAAATGGCATGTGTGTGGAAAACATGTACCCTCTCCCACTAATGAAAAATATGTTGACCCATCTAGCAAAAGGAAAGATCTTCACCAAGCTAGACCTGAGGGAGGCATACTACAGGGTGAGGATCAAAAAGGGGGATGAGTGGAAGACTTCTTTTAACTGTCTACTGGGCAGCTTCCAATTCAAAGTAATGCCATTTGGGCTCCAAGGGCCCCCTGCAGTCTTCATACAACTCATAAATGAAGTGCTGCATGAGCACCTATACAGGTTGGTCCTAGTATACTTAGACAACAACCTAATCTTCACTAAATGATGGAGGAGCACATCAAACTGTAGTATTAAGTATCCAGCACATACTTTAAAAACTCCTGGCTGCAAATCTATATGCCAAGCTATCCAAATGCAAGTTCCATAAGACCCTCCTCGACTACCTAGGCTATTGGGTGTTGAACAAAGGGGTCGAAATGGACCCAGGAACAGTCAAAGCCGTCCTGGAGTGGCAATCTTCTCGAACCTACAAGCAACTGCAGAGATTTTGGGGGTGGAAATTTCTACCAACAGTTCATCCCCTCTTTTGCCAAAGCAGGCATGTCCATCATCGAACTGTTAAAAACAGGGAAAGGGGGGGCAAACCACGACCGTGAATGGACCGTGGAGTGCCAGGGAGCATTTGAGAAACTCAAATGGCTATTCACAGAGGAACTGGTCCTAAAGCACCCAAACCCCAAGGAGCCGTTAGTCATTCAGGCAGACGCCAGTGATGTGGCCATAGGGGCGGTCCTGCTGCAGAAGAACAAGGAGGGGAACCTCCAACCATGCACCTACACTTCCAGAAAATTCACTAACACTGAATGAAGATAGCCAGTGTGGGAGAAAGAGGCTTTTGCAGTTTGTTGGGCACTATTAACCCAGCGGCACTTTTTAGAAGGGAGCCAAGTGCCATTTGAAGTCTGGACTGATCACAAAAATCTGGACCCCTTGGAAGCTCTCTCCCAGATAAGTTCAGTGGGCACAGTATTTTAATCAACTTTATGCTGAAATACATTCCAGGAGGGAAAAACTTCCTAGTGGATGCCTTGTCTTGAATGTCCCAGTACAAGAGTAGGCATGAAGAGGTGGTCAATGCCATCATTCCCATACCCCAGAAGGCAGCTCAAGTCACTATGAGGCAACAGACTTGGAGGTGATCGAGTGAGCTGGGGAACAGCTAACTCAAAAGCTCAGAGCTGAGCTGTAAACCAAACCCTGGTTTAGGGACAACCAACAATTCCTGACCTCCTGAGATGGATTGGCATGGAAAGGTCCAAAATTGTATGTCCCCAACACCCTCCAGGTCCAAGTTCCTGCAACGAAGCCACGACTGCAAGTAAGCTGGCCACTTTGGATTCCTAAACATATGGCATCTGGTGCGAAGACAATTTTGGTGTCCATCAATGAAAAAGGACATTGAAATATATGTAAAAAGCTGTGCAACATGCACAGCAATGAAAAAAAGACCTGGGAAATAAAATGGACTTTATTGTGGAGCTTCCATAAAGTGGTGGAAATACCATAACTTAACAGTGATTGATCTTTTTTCCAAACAGGCTCATTTCATTGCCTACTCCAGCCTCACTTCAGCCCATAAACTGGCTAAGCTGTTCCTGAAGCACATTTACCAACTGTATGGAGTCCCAAAGAGGATCATATCTGATCAAGGGTCCAGTTCACAGCTAAATTTTGGAGGGAGTTTGTAAAGTCAATTGGATCCTCCCAGGGGCTTAGCTCAGCTTTTCATCCGAGTACTAATGGGGTGGCGGAACGGACTAAGGCAATGATAGAGCAGTACTTGAGGTGCTATGTAAACTATCAACAAACCAATTAGGCGGACCTGCTACCTTTCACTGGGTTGGCATATAACAACACCGTGCATAGCAGCATGGGCTTCATGCCTTCAAGGTGGCCACAGGGGTGGAGTTTGTCCCAATGCCTGAGTTCCCTCAGGAGCCCACTTCCTCAGTAAGCCTGACTGAATGGGTAGACTCCCTGCAGGAGGCTTGGGGGAATGTGAAAAGGGCACTTGCCAAAGCCACCGAGACACAAAAAGAGCAGACAGACAAAAGGCGATCCCCTCAGAAGCTGTTTCACATAGCAGAGAAAGTTTATTTCTCCACCAAATACCCGAAACTAAAGCTGTTTAGAAAATGTAGAAAACTGGGTCCTAAATTTATAAGACCTTTTCCCATCGTAAAAATCATTAATGCGGTCATGGTAGAGCTGAAATTCCCACACCTGTTGGGGAAAATATACCCGCTTTTCCACAGTAGTCTCTTGAAGCCGGTAATAAGTTTGAAGCTAAGGCCAGTTGCTTGGGCAGCACCAAGTCCCATCACAGTGAAGGGAGAGACCCATTATGAAGTAAAAAGAAGCCTGGATTCTGGGCTATACAAGGGGCGGTTACAGTATTTAGTACAATGGAAAGGCTACCTTCTTTTAGAAGACACTTGAGTGAAAAGTCAGAACATGAGAATAGAGAGGCTGGTCAGAAAATTCCACAAGAAAAATCTCCAGAAGCTAAAGGGACAGCTGGGTGGTGGCAGGGGTGGCTAAGAGAAAATGAACCTGTCTGCAATTGGTATTTTCCAAATACTCCACACAAACTAGGGGGGAGGGGGGAAGTGACAGTCAACTTTGAACTGAACCTGGCTGCAGCCATCTCTCTGTTCTTCAGTTGCCACACAAGGGGAAAGGGGAGAAAGAGATTGGAATGCTTACTAAACACAAAAGAGAGCTTTCTCATGAGAACTGAGATCATCTCCAACAGATAAGGTTGGGTGCCTGAGGAGCCTGCCAATTAACTCAATTGGCCAACGTGATCTGTGACACTTGGGGATGGGGTTATTTTACTTATGCTGAAGCCATGGGAAAGATTTAGATTTGGTTTTCATTGAAGCTGTGCTGCTATGATGTGTTCATTAAAGAAGACCTTTGAGAAGGAGCCAAGTCTCAGGGTTCTGATTTGCTTGAGTTTATTAGTCATAGCCTTGACAAAGGCATTTGACAAAGTAGAGGACAACCTAATTCTTGATAAGCTAGAAAAATGTGAGATAGACAGCATCACCACCAGATGGATTTGTAACTGGCTGACAAACTGTACTCAATGAGTAGTCCTTAATGATACTACTTGCATATGAAGAGAAGTAAGCAGTGGGGTTAGGGTTCCATCTTAGACCAATACTCTTCAATATCTTCATAAATGACTTAGATGAGGAAATAGAAGGGGTACTCATCAAATTTGTAGATGACACTGAACTGGCAGGAATAGCCACTACCCCAGAAAATAAGCTCAGGATCCAAAGAGATCTTGATAAACTTGAACAATGAGTCCTATCCAACAAAATGAATTTTAATGTGGAGAAAAGCAATGTTTTACATTTAGGCATGAAAAATCAAAGGTATAAGTACAGATTACATGAGACCTGGCTCAAAAACAGTAACTGTGAGAGGGACCTTGGAGTCCTAGTGGATGATCACTTGTACATGAGTCAGCAGTGTTCAGCAATAGCCAAAAAATCTAGTACAATTCTGGGCTGTATAAACAGACACATAGAATGAAGATCACATGAAGTATCACTACGGCTTTATAAAACACTAGTAAGACCATACCTGGAATATTGCAACCAATTTTGGTCACCATTGTACAAAAAAAGATGCTGAGACTTTGGAAAAAAGTTCAGAGATGAGCAGTTCATATAATCAAAGGCCTGGAGACTAAAACATATGAAGAACGGCTGCAGGATATGGATTTGGCTAGTCTAAAGAAAAGAAGAATTAAGAGTAACATGATAGCAGTATTCCAGTATTTGAGGGGCTGCCACAAAGAAGAGGGGGTCCAATTATTTTCCAAAGCACCAAATGGCAGAACAAGCAACAATGGTTGTAAACTAATCAAAGAAAGAAGTAACCTGGAATTAAGGAGAAACTTCCTAACAGTGAGGACAATTAACCAGTGGAACAGCTTGCCTTCAGAAATCGTGGATGATCCATTACTGCAGATTTTTAAGAAACGGTATAGGTTCTCTTGCTTGAGCAGAGAACTGGACTAGAAGACCTCCAAGGTCCCTTCCAGCTCTCTTCTCTTCTCTTCTCTTCTCTTCTCTTCTCTTCTCTTCTCTTCTCTCCTCTCCTCTCCTCTTCTCTAGAATAAATTGGAACAATTGCTTCCAAGAACTGAAATCTGTAATTCTGCTGATGTAGCATTTATAATGGAAAAAAGATTGATAAAATAATCCCCTTTAAGCAAAAGATTACATTTAAGCAGTTTTCTAATATTTGAACCATCAGGGATTTTAGGACATGGGAGCATTTTCCAGAAGTTCTTGTGAATTTTGTAGGTCTAGATGGTGTGTTCTGTGGACATCCCAGCCAATGTCTTTCGGCATTTTCCAGCCTGAAATTCAGACTTGATAAATGACAAACTTTCTCCCAAGTACAACCCAAGGACATGACCAGATGGGGGATAAACTATTTTTGAGTTTAAGTCAAACTTCTTAGGCAGCACAGGATTAGTGCTGTCTCAAACGAGGGCAAAACACACGTGTTTAACAAACAGACCAAGCATTCTTTCAAAAGCCCACTAACCCTTGTTTATAAGATGCCTGTTTATAAGGGAAGCATGCCTTCAGCTGGCAGAAAAACCTGCCAACATAAAAACAATTACTGCCCTGAACAAGGAGAAGAAGCTAAGGAAAACAGTGAATTGATTCTGGGCTCCATTTACCCTTCCACTGATAGTCACCAGTTGGCAGGACATACGACTACCAGGAGTGAAATCCAGCAGGTTCTGGAGAACCGGTAGTGGAAATTTTGAATAGTTCGGAGAACTGGCAAATACCACCTCTGGCTGGCCCCAGAGTGGGCTGGGAATGGAGATATTGCAATATCCTTCCTCTGGAGTGGTGAGAGAATGGGGATTTTACAATATTCCTCCCCAGTCACGTCCATCAAGCCACACCACACCCACCAAGCCATGCCCATAGAACTGGTCGTAAAAAAAAATTGGATTTCACCTCTGGTCTGAACAAGTGACAAAATTCACTTTGGATATTTTTGTTTGTTTTAAAGAAAGAGATATCAAATCATTTTGAAGATCAATATTTGACTTTCCTATCATTTTATTTTCATAACAATACTCAGTGAGGCAGGCTTACCTAAAATATAGTGATTGCCCCAAAATCACTCAGTCGGTTCCATAGCTGAATGGAAATATGCGCCTGCATTTCATATTTGACTTGACACTTCTGAATGATGGGATATTTGCAGTCCCCCAGATCAGTGTTTCTAAACGGTGGCAACTTTAAGCTAAAGCTTTCCCTTGTCCAGTCATGTCTAACACTAGGGGGCAGTGCTCATCTCTTTTTCCTAGCCAAGGGAGCCAATCCTGCCTGAAGATTCTTCGTTGTCATGTGGCCAGCATGACTATATGCTGAGGTGCACAGCAGGGGTAGGTTCTACTTACCTTCACTACCGGTTCGCAATGGGAGCGCATGCATGCTTGCTTCACTTGTGCGGGGCGCTTCTGCGCATGTGCAGAGCGACTGTGATGACATCCGGGCAGGTAGGCGGAGCCTCCCACCGCCATTAATACCAGTTCTAAGAACCAGACCGAATCGGTAAGAACCCACTACTGGTGCACAGAATGCTGTTACCTTTCAACCACTAGTGTGGTACCTATTTATCTACTTGCATTTGCATACTTTTTAACTGCAGGAGCTGGGGCAAGAAGTGAAGTTAACTCCGTCACATGGTCCTTGGGTCTCAAGCTGCCAATCTTCTGGTCAATAAGCCCAGCATTTTAGCCACTAGGCCACCATACCCCTTAACTTTAAGATAAGTGTATTTTGACTCCCAGAATTTCAATCTAACACCTTAACCGCGACACAAAGTAGGTTCTTATTAATGTAGCATAATGCAAAACTCAAATAATACCAAAAATAATCTAGTATCAGATTAGAAGACGACAACAGTGCAGGGATCTAGAGCAGTCTTTCTCAACTGGCATTCCCTGACAACAGTGAAATCTACTTACCTTCCCTACCAGTTCGGAAGTACGCATGCCATCGTCACACCCAATTTTTGACCCCCTGAGCATGCGCAGAAGGCTTTGCACATGCGCAGTAGGTTAAAAACCAGGAAGTTGAACATCTGGATGGATGGGCGGAACCTCACACTGCCGCCGCTATAAGTTCGCCAAACCACACTGTGGCGGCACTACCGAACTGGCAGCATTTCACCACCGCCTGACATCTTGTAATTTTAAAAAACCACAGCATTTTACACTTTATACTTTATGCTAGCATTCATATTTTTACACACAGTGATTTAACTGCCAGCCTGCTTCTTTGTAAACAAAACGTGGATTGTCTCATAGGTATTTTTTCAGGAGGCAACTGGACTTTCTTGATATTTTTTTGAAGACGTTTTGCTTCTCATCCAAGAAGCTTCTTCAGCTCTGACTGGATGGAGGGGAATGGAAGGATTTATACTCCTTGTGGACCGCTGGCCATTTTCATCCTTTTAGAGGGTTATTGAGGCCACTTGGAGGTTTATCTGTGTCCTCAGAGTCATCTGAATAGTCCTAATGGTTCCTGTAGTTTGCATTTTTTTTTTCTGGAAATCTATTCAGAGCTGAAGAAGCTTCTTGGATGAGAAGCAAAACATCTTCAAAGAAAAAACAAGAAGTTCCAGTTGCCTCCTGAAAAAGCACCTTTGGGACAACCATGACCTGGATGACTGAGAATCTCTATAGACTTCTAAAATGTGGATTGTGTAGATTAAAAGTGACTTGTATTGTGACATTTTCATGATTTGGGTTGATTGTTAGGCAAGCAGTCTCTGAGCCTTTAAAATGTTTCCAAGGGTTTCTAATCTACAGAGCCATTATTTGAATAGTTGAGGTATGCTTTGTTTAGAAGAATGGTTTCCTGGCTATCATTGAGTCTCTAGCATATTTGACTGTCACATTACTGTGCTACAAAAATCACAAGCTTGCTGGTTTCATTTGCCTGGGAGTATAACCCAGGTTGCATTGCTCGACTTTAGTACTTCCTGTGCAGTAAGCTTTTAAAAGCAGCATACAACTGTTCACCATCTGCTACATTAGTATTTTATTTTCCCCAGCCCGTTTGTGTGACCATGTGTAAGATTGAATACTGCTGTTCTTCATGTCCCAGGACAACCTCGCTAATGAGAAAGTTATTTGTTAAAAGGAATGGGCGTGGAGAAGCATACAATCAGTATGAAACTTAAAACAAGTGGAACCAGACATAGGATACTGCTAAGTAAAATATGAAACACAGTTTATCTAAATTACTATCATTGTCTTTTCACTGTAATCTTAGGTACTGTGTGTATCACATGTTGAGTGTTTTAAATAGGGACAATTTTATAAATGCTTAATGAGTGCGCACCATTAGGGAAATTTCAAAATTAAACCACGTTCAATTGAATAAGGCAGCAGTTAGTATCTGCAGTGTGCATCCTTTTAGTTCTCTTTTAGAATAACAGAGTTGGAAGCAGTAGTGGGTTCCTACCGGTTCTGTCTGGTTCTTAGTAATGGTGGCAGGAGGCTCCCACCGGGACATCATCATAGACAACCTGCACATGCGCAGAAGCTTCTGTGCGTGCTCAGAAGCACCACACATGAGTGAAGTGAATGCGTGAACACACACGCTCCCGTTGCGAGCCGGTAGCAAAGGTAAGTAGAACCCACCCCTAGTTGGAAGGGACCTTGGGGGTCTAGTAGTCCAATCGCTTGCTCAATCAGGAGACCCTATGCCATTTCAGACAACGGATTGTCCAATCTCTTCTTCAAAGCCCCCAGTGATGTCTTAAACAGATCCCTAGAAAGATAAGAGAGAGAAGGAGGAGATTTTCTTCCTTGTCGAAAAAGTTATATAATAAAGGGGTTTCTTTTAGATGGCTGAT
>JANHFK010002944.1:404965-420574 GCA_036250565.1 Sibynophis collaris | reverse complement strand
CCATATCTTACACGGTATTAATTGTATCTGCAAACAAAATAATAATTTCATTTGCCCTTAAGCTCTAAAGGAGCTTTGTCAACATGGTTATTCTTTTTATTATTAAGGAGATTTTCAATCTTGCATTTTCATTTAGCAAAACCATCTTCTAAGGCATAACTTAATAACATTATACCATTTTTTAAAAATGAACAATTATTTTTTTTTCTAACAGCAGTCAGTCAGGAATGCAGCCTTTAAATATCACACCCATTTTCCCAAAATTAAAACTAGAACATCTTAAAAATAAATCCAGGAAGGAATCTGGGCCAATCTCTTTGGAGAAAGCTGTTCCATAAAGCAGCAACTATTGTATCAGAAAGTATTTTCTCATGACCACCAAACCACCCCTTCATCCCAACTATTTGTGGCAGGATACAGACTTGTCTTAAAAAGATGGGGCTCGTCATATAGGACAGGGCCATTAAATCTTTTTGGCTTGGTCAGTAGATCTGTTATTCTGAGAATAGACCTAGGCCTCACAACAGTCCTGTAAACTAGGTTACAAAAAGGCAGTGGCTGGCCTAAAATTCATGAAAAGGCTCTCTGATTGAATGGAAAGTTGAACCTGGGTCACCCGAGGTCCAAATCTAAATCTTAATTACTATGCTGGCTCTGTATATTGTTTAATATTGCTAAATGACTATGATGAAAGGGACTACAGGTAGTCCTCGATTTATAACGGTTTATTTAGTGACCGTTCAAAGTTACAACAGCACTGAAAAAAGTGACTTATGGCCATTTTTCAGGTGCAACGTCTGTAGCATCGCCCTGCTTGTGTTATCAAAATTTGGAGACTTGGCAACTGATTCATATTTATGACGGCTGCAGTGTCCCAAGGTCATGTGATCCCCTTTTGCGACCTTCTGACAAGCAAAGTCAATGGGGAAGCCAGATTCACTTAACAAACAAGTTACTAACTTATGAACTGCATTGATTCACTTAACAATGGTGGCAAATAAAGTTATAAAATGGGGCAAAACTCACTTAACAAATGTTTCACTTAACAACAGACTTTTTGGGCTCAATTGTGGTCATAAGTCGAGGACTACCTGTATCTATTAATAACATGATTGCCAGAATAATGTAATTAATCATGGTTCCCTCTTACCCAGGATTTTTTCCCCCTTTTGGGCAAGTGATTGCACTTCACAGATGATATGTGTGTGCATCATGCATGCAAAAATGATGTACTGCCTCCAAGGTCTATGCTACTATGCTACCTTGTTTTGGTGTTGGTGGTAGTGGTATACT
Organism: Sibynophis collaris; assembly: GCA_036250565.1. Lineage (NCBI taxonomy): Eukaryota > Metazoa > Chordata > Lepidosauria > Squamata > Sibynophiidae > Sibynophis > Sibynophis collaris. The sequence goes on along the minus strand of JANHFK010002944.1, from coordinate 419,281 downwards.
GTTTGAAATTGGAATGCCAAAGTTGGAAATGATTTATCGATTTTTGCCAATCCATTGATTTCTTAATTCCTAATAGTCTAATATCACACCAAAATGGTATCTATATGTGTGGATATCAACAGATGAAGCCTAGAGAAATCAAATTGATAATATTCTTGGCACAAAGAGGAGGAAGAGCTCAGTTTTAACAACAAAGGTGTGCTTAAGGACTGACTGAGGAACAGATCACAAACTGATCATGTTAGCAGTTCAAGGTTAGGCTAAGGCAGAAGATGAAAGCCAACCAATTTTCACAATACAATACCTACCGTTTTCAAGGAAAATATTAGAAAATGTTCTGAATCCCCAAACTTCATGGATTGGAAACCAGAGGAATTTTGGAATAAACTTAAAAATATTAAGAATGAATCTGAAAAGAGACTGCCTAAGATCTAAAAATAGAGGCAAGCAAAGAGGATGCCGGCCAAGAAGAGACGCCAAAATAAGCTAGAAAAAGATCTCAGCAAGGAACTTAACAAAGAATTTCGAAGAGTTGGAAGAGTCAAAAAGCAGCATTACAACATATGTAAAAGATATTGAAGAGGGAAAGAGATACAGAAAAACAAAGTCTTCCAAAACTTCACTGAAGTGAGAAGCTTGCTTTAACCTCAAATTGATATGCTAAAAGATGCCAATGGACAGATAACAACTGGACAATATTTACTATTGATACCACATTAATAATATCTCCCTCTTGTAATTTCATTTTTCTTTTTCTTTTTGTAATTTATATGCCAACCATATCCCTCGTTTCTTTGCAAACTCAAGCAAACCCAGATTATGCCTGAAAACAGCTTTGTGGTTCTTAGCATAAGAAGAATTTTATAGACAAGAAATAACAGGCAAAAACAAATGAGATACTATAATTTTGTTAAGGAGAAATCAAAATAAAATCAAGACAGAAACTATTGGCAAAGGGATATACCGGTAGTTGCCAATGGTTTTCAGATTTACAGTTTTTAGAAAGATTTAAAGTAGACAAAGGAGTTTATGCTTTGAACATTATAAAACTGAGTTTGAAATTATGTTGAAATGATGAATATGTAATTACTCAAATGTATATTCAAATTTGAAGAATAAGTAAAATAACATATGATAAAGTGGGCTAAAATTTGGGTGTAATATATAGATGAAAAATATATGATTGAAAGGATTGAAATTTATATTATGCTGTATGTCTTTAATTTTTTTATAAAATGTACTGTTGGTATATTATCAGATAACTCTAGATCAGTTATCAATGGTCTAGAATGTATAAAGACAATTCAAATTTATGTTAGAAATGTGAACGATAAAAAGGGACATTTTATCATGCTTGGTAGACATATGAAAAAGCTAGAAATTTTTGTATTCAAATATATTCACTGATTCAGAGGACTTTAAAGATTAATATACAATTGAAGCCAAAGGATTTTCTTTTGGGACTGGTGAACAAATAGTTGGAAAAAAGACCTGGAATTTTTTTATTGAATATAATTGCAATGAGGTTATTGTATGCAGAAAAAAATAGAAAGATTTGGCTTTGCCCACAATGAAGGAACGGTCAGTGAAAATGATGGAACTGGGTGAGATAAACAAATTGACATATTTGATTAAAAAAAAGAGAATAAATTTATTGCTTACCCTTTATGGATTTTTAAATTAGATTATGAAAAGTCGTGTTATAACCTGAGAGTAGGAGATAAATTTGTAACTGTACTTATAAACTGCTATAAAGATTGGAAATCTCTGTTTGCTTTTTTCTTTCTTTTCTATTTTTCTTTAAGCTTTTGCCCCCTTTCTTAAACTTCTGTTTGTTTCTTTTTCTTTACTTTTTACTTCATATTAATTTGTAGTAGTTTTTATCTTCCCTTTTAACACTTTTAATAATATAGAAGATATATGGCAAACAAAAGAAATATTAAAGATTGTAACCAAGTATGCCAGCAAATCTGGGAAATCACAGTAGCCAACAGACTGGAAGAGGTCCACTGCCCTGAGTCCCGAAAGGGAGAAGGGTGGTATATAAATCCAAACAATAATAACAATAATAATAATAATCTATGTGCTAATACCAAAGAAAAGAAATTCAATATCATACAATATTTCTAATTTCATATATAAGGACAAAAAAATCCCACCACCACACTTAGGACCATCCAATACAGACTACAGCCATGGAGATGCCAGATGTACAAGCTATAAATATAACAGGGAGACCACTAATCCACAGCATCACTTTCTGATCCAGATAAACAGGGACTCAAAGGAATATAGCATTAAATGACCAAGACCATCTGCTCTTAAAAGTAATTCAGACAAGACACACAAACCATGAGTCTAACACTACGAGCTCCATTTTCACTGGCGGAGGGTTGTAGAAGGCAGTTGCAGCCGAAAATGGAGTTCGGGAGCCTGTTTTCGCTGGTGGAGGCACCACAGGCCAGTCCTTCACTGTTTCCAGGGCAGCCCCACGGGCCAGATCTAAGCACTCCATTGGATGGATCCAGCCTGCAGGCCTTGAATTTGACACCCCTGGTCTAGAATCTATAACTCCCTGGTTGGATGTATCTGCTGTAGTGGATGTGGAAGACAGGAGTGGGAGCCATAACCTGGACAATTGCATGCAAGAGGAATGGCAAGTGACTCCAAAAAACTAAAATTATACATTTCTTTTGGCCTAGGGGCACCATTAAAAGATTAGTCACTAAGGAAACCAAGGAAGTTTGGGAACTTTTGATGTAGATAATCATTATCACCATCATCATCCTCAGATGCCCCTTCAGCATTTTATCATGTAATTGTTTTTTTAGAAACCTCTTTACACTATCTTAATGACCAAGAGAGACCGATTTCTGAAGCAGTAATAATACAAAGATGAGACTAGCTAGCACAGAAGGAAAATTTTAAAAAACTCAAATAAACTTATATCCAAACTCAGAAAAAAATACTATTGAGTAATTTAATTCCCTTCCACTAAAACCCCTATAATTCCTGATTCATTTCAAATTAAATAAAAGGCCCTGAACACTCAACATCTCTTTATAAAAGAAATAAACGGTCCAAATAGCATGTGCTTTTTAATTGTATGAATTTCCGTCTGAAGAATATCACATTTTCTTCAACCCAGGGTTAGATTAGGATTCTTTGTAAAAAATATTTAACAACTATAATAGCTATAATCACAATTCACCAAAGGAAAAAAGCAAAACTGGACAGCTATCCACCAACCTTTTGACATCCTTTCACTAGTTACATGCAATACCTGGTATTCTTAGGAATTTGACATAATGATGGGACCTGTGGTGAAATCCTGCCGATTCTGTCCAGCTCACGCATGCCGGTAGTGGCAGCGGCGGGTGGTTTAGTGAACTGGTGGCGACGTCAGCGCAAGGCTCCACCCACCCACCCGGACGTCATCACTTCCTAGTTTTTAACCCTCTGCACATGCGCAAAGTCTTCTGAGCATGCCCAGAGGGTAAAAAATCGGACATGACGATGCACTTGTGAACCGGTAGGGAAGATAACTAGATTTCACCCCTGGATGGGACCAATCAACTTTTCAGTCTCGTAATGCTTGCAGAAGGCATAGGGAAGAGCCTTAAAGATCAGCCAGAAAAGCTGCTAGCAAAGAAGTGGTCAGATAAGCAAGGCTTAAATCCTTTCTAAGAAATTAATTTGAGAAAAGCTCTCAGACAGGCCTCTCCCCAGTTCTCCCAAAGAAAAAGTGAAGAAAGAAGAAAATCATTTAAACTTGCAAAATTCAGTTAGTATAGTTGTCCTGGCCTATGTACGACTGGCTTCCTAGCTAGAGCCGTCAGTACTTCAGTGTGCAATGTAAGGCTGCTCTTATGAGAGAAGCAGCTACAGCTTAGTAGTTATTCACCCTCAGAGCTAATCCAATTCACGTGACTGTAATTGAAAGATCTGAAATAGCGGTGGCAGGAAGACAGGCATCAATGATTTAGAACAGGCTCCTTCTTCTAGTCGTGGCTTTTATCTTAAAGGCAGAAAGCAAGTAAATAAACACAAAATAATATATAATATATAGAATGTCCTCTAATCCAAGACATATAGTAAACATTTGGGGGGAGGGGGGAATGATGTTTGACAGCGAATTTGTTCAAGCGCTAAGATTCCTATCACCATCCTACACCATGAAAGAATTGCATGGGCTACTTTTGAACCTTTCAGAGCTGGTTGAAACATTTCTGATTCTAATACTCTAGGCCCGTGATGGCGAACCTATGGCACGCATGCCAGAGGTGGTACGCAGCACCCTCTCTGATGGCATATGAGCTGCTGCCCCATTTCAGCTCTGCTGTGCATGCGCACATGCCTCCCGCCAGCCAACTGGTCTTCGGGTTTCTGCCACGCATGAACGGGGGGGAGGAGTGTGTACAGGACGTGTGTGCATGCAGGGGGTGATTGCGCATGTGCAGTGCATGTGCACATGTAGGGGCACACGTGCATGTGGGGGGCATGTGCAGGGGGCGCACATGCGCGCTTTGGCCACTCGGTACGGAAAAGGTTAGTCTCTAGGCACAGATACATGACTCCACGCACACACAAAGTACCGGACAATTGCCATAAAATTACTAATTTTAAAAGTCTCTTGGGTGACCAGACCAGCTGTCAATTTTGGAGCAATAAAATACAATCTCTAGCTACAGTTTACCAACAACTGGCTTTCCATGTGGTGTGATACACCACAGGGAATGTGATGTCAAGTAGCCCTAACCTTTACTGTAGAAAAACAGAAGGTAAGGTACTGTGCAAGAACAGTTAGGTATGAAATATAGAAGGAGATAGAAACTGCTTCAGCTATTCCAAGAGAAATTTACATGAAAAAGAATTTAGCAGATATAACTGGTTCATATGCACACGTGCACATACACTGCAACCTATATCTTTTCAATTCGGTGTCACAACTTCTATTGCATTAGTACCAAGGCATGGACAGATGAACTAGCCTATACTAAATCTGATTACCATATACAACTCCTTTTTTAAAGTCCCTTTTTATGACACTGTAATCCCTTAATTTGGGGTAGGATCACCATTTTAGAATTACTATTTATAATCAGAGATAGCTACAGAAGCCAAAGTATCTAAATATCTGCCATTACTTTACATTCTTTTTTTTTCTGCTTCAAGATAATGTATCAAACACCTGCTGTCAAATTAATTCAGGCACTGCTCATGAAACTTAAAAGCTAAATCCATTTTAATAAATAATATATATGTGATAAAATATTTAGAGGGCAAAGTTGAAGGCAAGCTAATTTGTGGAAAGTGTTTTTTTCCAACTTTGTTCATTGAATTTTTCATAGGAAAGCAATCAATAAAGGCAAATATGAAGACAGAGAACTAACAAGCTCAGTGAGCTAAGAAAAAGCATCAATCTTATACAATCCTTACAAATTCGATTTTCTTACAAAATAATTTAAGAGAAAATGTATTATATGGCAAGCCATTACTTTCAAAAACGTCAAATTATAATGAAGAAAAGTACACTGATATGTATTATTTCAACCAAAAAAATCAATTCCTATAGAATAACTCCAAATAAATAATCAAGAAATCCTGCTCAATGTCCATGCAATTAAAATGTAGGAAGCTTTTCCAATCTATCCAAATGGTTGGCCTACATATACCATCATACCAACTAGAGTGCCCAACTATTATGGAAGCTGCTATCTAATATAGCTAGTCAGACCAGCTACATGTTGAATTTTGACCAAGGACACCTCGGTTCAAATCCTTCTCTTATTGATGAAATTTTATTATTTATTATTATTTGTTATTATTCATTTATAATATTATTATATAAATCATATTATTATTATTATTAGTCTATATTTTGCATATCGAAGCTGAAGAAGTTTGGTCATGACATTCTTCCTTTGTTCTTAAAATCTCCTATTCTGTAGGATAAAATTCTCAAGACTGATTTCCTGAGCCTGAATATGGTGGAGAAATATAGCCTCTAGCAAAACTGTGATTAAGGCAAGGAAACAAGTACAAACAAGAGTTACACACCCTACCAATTGTCTCATTCTCCTTGTTACTATATTAAAACACAGATTTATTCTGGTATTTTGTATGGTAATAGATTTCTTCATATACAGAATTCCTGTGTAAATCATTTTTCCTTATAGTTTTCATTTAAAAAAATGTAGATGAATAAAAGAAACATGAAAAAAAAACAATTAAGGAAAAAAGTGAAAGGAAATGCAGAAAAGAAAAAGATCCTATAAAGAACAACTTCCATTCTTCTTTACAGTAGTCACAAGCAACCTTATTTTCTCTCTTCTTCTTTTAATTTTCGTACATATTTCTTCTCTTCCTATATTCAATCCTTTTTAATTAAAAAAAGCAAAAAACACCCAAGGCATTTTAACTGCTTTGGGGGGGGGGGGTCAATTAAGGGTTTTCAACATTTACAAAAGTACTTATTTTATCTCTGATCAAACAAACAATTTTTCATTCTTTCTTTGTAAAGCTTCTTTGGGTAGAATTATGTTAGTGTTGAATTACTGTTGTATAACTTGATCTCTTGTCATTTTCCTGGCCAAGTGCATAGAAATTTTACTTGAATCTTGTTTATTGCTGGTTCTGTACATCCTGTCCATTTTTGTATTCACTTCTTCCCCTTCCCATACCATAGATTATGTTAGAATGTTGATGGTCCTCTCCTTAGTGCCTTCCAAGGTTGTTTCAAAATTACTCTGTCTTAAATGAACTTTTTCCTCTCTTGATTCCAATGATGGCACTTCCAGGTCTACATTCCCCAGGTTGTTTTTGATGATCTCCATTTTTTTTAATATTTGTTTACCATTCTTCTCTTGAAGCATTCGTGACTTACATATTACACTTTGTATGATATATATATTATATCTAAATACAATTATTACACCAAATTCTGTATCAGAATCTGTGTCCTCACATCAGTGGTGGGTTTCTACCAGTTTGCCCCGGTTTGAGCGAACCAGTAGTGGCGGCAACAGGAGGCTTTGCCCACTCACCCGGACGTCATAATGGACACTCTGCGCATGCACAGAAGATTCCGAACCAGTAGCGAAGGTAACTGGAACCCACTACTACCTCACATCCTATTTTAAAAGGTTCTTGATCAGATAATACTTTTATTTCCATAAAAAATTACTTCCCTTCTGCACAATATTTTAAGCTTCTTTTACTTTCTGAATAACATTTCAGAATAAAATGAGACACATTTGTAAACATTATTCTTGCAACCAACAATTTCATGCATAATTTTTACAAATGTATTAACTCATTTCACTTCTACTGGGATTCTTCTGGATTTCTTTTCTCTTTCCAAATATATGATATGTATTCAATCTAAAATTTTGTTGCACTAGTTTCAAGTTATCTTCAAGTACTCCCCTGTTCCATCATAGTCCCCCATTCTGAGCTTCATACAAACCAGATAAAAATCAAGATGTTTTATAAACTGAGCAAATTTTGAAGTGTTCATATTTGTTTTGTGACTGGTCACTGTAAAATATAACAATATTTTAAAGTAACAACACCAAATATTTTACAATATTGTTATGTTCATGTTTTTTATCCATATTTTATGTACAATATTGTTGTACATAAACAATATTTTACATATTGTTTATCCATATTTTAAATATCATGTTTTTTATCCATATTTTTCAGGTTTTAAGAAAAATAATAAATTTCCCTTTATTTAAAAGGGCAATTAGTTGGCTAAAATCCCATATAATAGAATTTTCATTATTTTCCCTCTGGAACAGTAACATACACATTTCAGAAACTATGTAGCTCAGCTATGGACCAACAAATCGGTCTGTTCCTAATCTGTCAGTTTCACATTCAGGCTATAATAGCAACAGCAATAGCATTTAGACTTATATAACGCTTCACAGTGCTTTACAGCCCTCTCTAAGCGGTTTACAGAGTCAGCATATTTCCCCCAACAATCTGGGTCCTCATTTTACCAACCTCAGAAGGATGGAAAGCGGAATCAACCTTGAGCCGATGAGATTCGAATTGCCAAACTTCTGGTAGCCGGCAGTCAGCAGAAATAGCCTGCAGTATTGCATTCTAACCACTGTGCCACCACGGCTCTTAATAAAATCATTCAGTTTTAGTAGCACATTGAATTTTTAAAAAGCCCCCCAAAATATGTGCAGTTATTTCCATGACATTTTCAATAATATGTTTTAAATCCACATTTTATCGTTTTTCAGCTGTAGAGCAAATAAATGGAATACAAAATAAATATTTTAAATAAATAAATAGAGCAAATAAAAGGAATACACAATCCAAATTGTACGTATGCAATAGCCTACCTATTATCAGATAAATGCAAAGAAGCTCAGTTTGCATAAAAATGAGGATCAAAATTATCCCCCCCTTAATCTTATTAAAAAAAAAACAGATTCATTTAATCATATCACTATATCTTTCATATGGATGCTGCTTAACTATAGAGTCACATTTCCATAAAGAAGAAATGTATTCTTGACTCTCTCACCAGAGAGACATTCAAGCTACACTGAATTAATATGATGATGCTTAAGATAAATGATAAGATGCTAACTTCAAGTAGTCTTAGTCCAAACATTAAAAATATTGCAAAGCCACCACTTATCCTTAAAAGGGTAACACAAAATGACATAATATTTGACGACTTAAGAGAAAAGGAGCCAGCAAAATACGCTTGTGATTAGGGAGGGGGAGAAAACCTGTCTTTATCATTTAAAATTATAGGGATTGTCACAAACCAATGCTTCTTTTGTAAATTAAACCATAAATTAAACCATCAAAGATGCAGTCACAGATCACTGGATACCTACACTCCTGGCTGGATGTTTCATACATGGCATTATTTGAACCAATGCCCAATGAAAGCAGAAAATGGAGTTGCACAATATTCAAACACTAGCATTTGCACTAATGTAGAATTGTAAATATCTAGATACATATCAAATACATATGTGCACATACAAACAGACAAAACGCAATTTTGATATGCAAAAAAATAATAATAATCCAAAACCCTTTTTCTGCTTAAATTATGGACCCCCGTCTACAAATCAGAGGCCTCTTGTATAAATAAAAATAAAATATTTTCCTTTCTGTGGTTACAGGGGAATTGCGAAAGACAATCAAGTCGCCATATGCCAAAAGGAGCTGCTTTCAAATTCGCTTTAAAGTAGAGCTGCAGCTGCTCTTCTGGAGCGATTAAAACCCCCCTGCAGTGGGAAAGGATGAGCAACTGGAGGGCTAATTCACACCTCCCAAGAGGCAAGGAAGCCGCTTCATTAAGCACACAGTGGTCAAGACCCTTCCCCAGCAACCCTACCCATAAATAACAAGTGACACATGTGGTCTAATGTAATCCCCCTGAGAAAAGGGGAGTCTGCCAGACTTAAAAGGAAAAGCTGAGGCATCAAAGGGGAAGGCACCTACCTACTACCTGGGGAAAAGCTGTCTGCAGGCAGAAATTGAAGGGGGATGGAAGCAAGCTAAAGGAAGGGGAGGTTTTACCTAGAAGGGATAAAAGTAAGGTGGCCGATTAAATAAAAAAAAAAAAGAGGTAGATCACATTCTCCAGACAAGACAGCATTTTGGGACCAGAGAAGGTTTATGCTACACCACCATTACAATCCTCCCTACTGGATGTCAAGTTAACCTCATATTTCCCTACCTAGGGAAAAAACAACCCTTTCTAAAATCATGGAACCTTTTGATGAAGATCGCTTCTTCCAGGGCTTGATTTTTTTTTCTTTTCTTTTTAACTGAAGAAAAATGAATTCTAGCATCCTGGCCTTTACCCGTCCACCTGTAGGGCAAGTCGTGAGATGGATCTGACGCAAAGGGGAGAAGACGACGGGGGGAAAAGGGGGCCGCGATGGCCGCAAACTCCGTCAGTAAACAAGGAGGCCGTTTACATAATTGCGGGAATGGGAAGAGGGGGAGGGGGAGAAGGGAAGAGTATTTTCAGCCCAGAGGGCCCCGGGAACGAGTAGATGCGCTCTCTCGACTCCTCTGCGAGCCTCGCGCCTCCATCCATCCAGCCTTCCAAGCGCCAGGCAGCCCATCCGCTGCCCTAAGAGGAAAGCCAGGCGAAAAAGGAACTACTGCATGCCGAAGAATAAAACGAAGAGAGGAGAGAAGGACCGAAGCAGATCTAAAGGAAAGGGAACGGCTGGAAGCAGGGAAGGAGAGGCAGGGAAGAGAAGCATGGAGAAGCATCCCTCGCAGTGCGCCAGGCGCCGAAAGGTGCAAATGGGACGCCCGAGGATGCCATTCAAAGCCAAATGCTGTCGGCGTTTTGGGGTCGCAGGGCCGAAGAGAGGGGAAAGCCTACCTGGAGCAGCCATGGAGGAAGACGGCGTCGCCAAGCCGGCTCGCTGCTGAGGACGCCTGGTTAAGCCGACGGCGCCGGTGGCAGCGGCGGAGCCCGGGCGGCTCTTCAGCAGCAGCAAGAGGAGGAAAAACGTCGCGGCGGCCAATCCCAGCAGCGAGGAGATCGGCGGACGCCCGAGAATCCCAGGCATGGCGGGCAGCCGGAGGGCAGCGGAGGCATATTGCGGGCGAAAGGAAGAGCGGCCAAAACGGCGGGAGCGCAGCCGCCCGGCCGCAGCTGAGCCCGCCGCGACGCGAAGCGAAGGAAGCCGCTCTCCCGACTCTTTCACCCCTCACGCGTCTCCGCGCCGGGGGCAGGAGGCGGCTCTCCTACCACCACGTGACACGGAGGGAGGAGGCGGAGGGAAGACGAGTCTCCCCTCCTCCCCCCAATTGTTTTATCTACCCTCACCTGTGCGTCTTTTGGTTTGGGGAGGTGCCCCCCCACCCCAGTCTTGGAAGCCACCTGGTGCCTTCTCTAGATCAGTGGTCACCAACCAGTGGTCCACTGGTGGTCCATGAGAAAATTTTGGTGGTCCGTAGAAAAATTACTTGCATTTTTTATATTGCACTAAAAACTATTTATTTTTTTTTATTAAAAAAAAATCGTATTAGTGGTCCGTGGGATTTAAAATTATGAATTTAGTGGTTCCTGAGGTCCGAAAGGTTGGTGACCCCTGTTCTAGATGGTTTGCAAGTCAACAGACAACATGCCTTCCAGATGTTGCCAGATCCTGGAAATTGCACTAAATACTATTTATCTTTTTTTTTTTTAATCGTATTAGTGATTCATGGGATTTAAAATTATGAATTTAGTGGTCCCTGAGGTCCGAAAGGTTGGTGACCCCTGTTCTAGATGGTTTGCAAGTCAACACCCAACACCCCTTCCAGATGTCGCCAGATCCTGGAAATTTCACTAAATACTATTTCTCTTTTTTAAAAAAAATCGTATTAGTGGTCCGTGGGATTTAAAATTATAAATTTAGTGGTCCCTGAGGTCCGAAAGGTTGGTGACCCCTGTTCTAGATGGTTTGCAAGTCAACGCCCAACATGCGTTCCAGATGTCGCCAGATCCTGGAAGTTGTAGAGTCTGGAAAGCTCCACTTAGATTTGGGGTCTGATTTGAGACAGCCTGCTGTCATTTCTCTCAGCGAAAATCTTGTTGCCCAGAAATGGTACCTGGGTGTCCCTCCCTCCCCAAGTTGCATACATGCCTCAAGCGAGTAAGGTTGGGGGCGCATCAAAGATCAAGCATGGAACATATATTGGTTACATATCATTTTAACCGGCAATTCCCCTGGAACCATAATCAAATAATAGATTATGTCTGTCCATATGGGTTTTATCCTAGCTATTGGAGCTAACCATGATGCAAAAACAGGTCCAAGTATAGATCCTGTTAACCCTGCCACGAAATCTTCAAACCAAAGGCTGTATTTGCAAAGAATGAGTCACCACAATCCCAACAGCTGATGATATCATTATGACCCATCCTTGGAGATTCAAATAGGCTGTGACTCACAAAAAATTGCACATTTATACATCAAGTTCCAGAAAGCTTGCAGCTAGCAACTTTTGACATCAGTGTGGCATAAAATGTGGATCCGATTCACCTGAAATCTCTTGTGAAAACACAGATCTCTTGTGGCAACCAGCCATCAGAAGTACAGATCTGAGAATTCTAACGTTGTTATAGTGAAAATGGTTTGTTTTTGAGGCATGGATCTTCAGTCTTCACAGACTGGTTTTCTCAACAAGCATAAAAAGACAAATCACAACTCTGGTAACATTTGATTCCACAGTGATACACAATCAATGTTTGTTTTATTTTGGATCCACCAGAAACCACAGAAAATTACCTTTGCCCTTATGCCAAACCTAGTTACAGATTCGCCATGCTAGTTACAGATTTGACAGCGTTTATCCTCCTCTTTGCAGCTGATGTTTCAAGGTCTGCTGCCTGCAGTTCCAGAAGCAGGGCACTCATCAATGCCCTTATTAATTTGTTCCCTTGGTCAACGGATCATGAAGATGATGGTCTTCAGTACAGTTAGGTCTACAATATATATCTTTTAATGTTACCATGGGTAATCACTTCTGTCTGCCACATCTTCACCCATCCACCCCACTTGTTGTAAGCTTTTAAAATATATCTCTGAAGCTTATGCTATATTGCAAGCAATACATTTCACTTTAAATATTAAATCCCTGCCCCAGATTCACATTTTTTAGCATTACAAGGACACAAAAAAGCCTTTGCATTTATGATTGCATGTAGATTGATCTTGTCCATGACTTAGAAGTTATTGAACTGGAAACAATGTTGAGATTTCAAGGGGAAAATAAGATGTACCAAAACAAATAAAGGTTAAAAAGGAAAAAAAAACCAATTAGAAATAATATATTCTACTGTGACAATCATCTGAGGATTCTTAATTAAAAAGTAAAATTACTGATCTAAAAAAATACAGCTTCTTTTAAGGTTTGAAGGATTGAAAAATAATCAGCACCACTTCAATTTTTAAAACAGATGGTGAGGGTACAGAAAATTTGGAAGCATAAGCTCAACAGGTAAAACCATAGAAAGTATTACTGAAAAGAAAATAATACTGATGGGAAAACAAGCTTTGCAGAGAAAGGACCATTTTAACTTTTTCTTGCCTTGTGAATCCAGATTTTGATTTAAAAAAATCAACACTATTCTTAGGCACAACATTTTATCAACATTAGTGTAGACAAACTTTTTTAAAAAAAGGTAAAATCATTCTTCAAAGACTACTGAATATATACAGCAGCCCTGGTAAAAAAGGACAAGTCCCCAAAATTTGGAAGCAAAAGACAGGGATAAATTAAATTGAAGAGGTTTTCTACATGATTTGTAGGAGGGATGATTTAAAAATATATATTTGTAAAAGTGCTATAGTAAAGAGTGAGCAATGAATTGGATATGTTAATGATTCCATATTGCCCTGGATAGTAGATAATATAAGAATTACAATGAAATCTTAAAGAACACTTCAAGCTGGGTGAAGGGTTGTTTTTAACATGGAGCAAAAGGAGAAACAGTAGACATGATAGATGTATATCAGACATAATACAGAAAATGTAGATAATGGATGTGCCCTGCCCTCTTAATATTATAACTTTGACTCATCTATTAAAAACCAATGCAAGCAAGTCAGAAGCAGTGAAAGAAAATATTTTACACAATGCATTGTTAAGCTGTGAAATCTGCTGCCATCAGATGTGGCTAGGTCAGCAATTCTGGACTAGACAAACATAGGAAGAATCAGGCTGTTTGGATGGCTATTTGCTCTACCATGAATCACAGACAGTGCACTTCATAGGCCAGCTAGTGATATATGGAAGAGATCTATTGCTTTCTACTCTAAAGGTTCCCAACTCCTGCTCCATGCTCTGGAGTCTGGACTGCAGCCCGCTCAGAACCGGGCCGTGAAACTGGTGGGTGAGCGTGCGCACATGTGCAAAACCATCCCCTCTTCCCCCATCGCCACTGCTGTCTCCGTCAGTCCACTGAGCTGAAAAGATTGGGGGACACTGTTCTACGCCATATTTGTAAACTTCCTGAATTCCTTCGACTGGACTCTCCATTTATATGACATGCTGGACTGAAACCATTATGCCATGATACAGCCCTTTGCAAAGTTAGGTCACTTCCACAAAAGGCAATATGACCCAAATTGCAGTTGGAATGTCCTTCAGCTTAGGTGCATTGTGAGGCAAATTTTGTGCATTATGGTAGTTAAAAATAGGGCTTTCTCTGAATATGTGCAACCTTAAGTGATAATGTGCAACCTGAAGTGATAATACCCCTTTATAATGCCTTGGTAAGGCCACACTTGGAATATTGCATTCAGTTTTGGTCACCAC
>JANHFK010002944.1:339807-350242 GCA_036250565.1 Sibynophis collaris | reverse complement strand
GGCGCCGCCACAGAGAAGGCTCTTCCCCTTGGGGTCACCAGCCGGCATTGTTTTGCCGACGGGACCCTCAGAAGGCCATTATCCATTCCTTAGGAACACAGAGCAGATTTTAAATAGATGTTTATTTCTACCACTATCTTAGAATAAAATTTTAAAGAGTTTTTGAAAATCTAAGCTGCTTTTTCTGTGAACTTGGAATAATGATATCTATGTTAGAGTTTCTTAAATGTTTTTCTCTCAGGGCTACTGTCTACTGTTAAAAATTATGAAGAAACCCAAAAAGCTTATGCATTATATTTTTCATATTATAAATTAAAACTAATGCTGCTACCATTTCTCACTATTGCTTGATAGGCTTTTAATATTGCATTATTTCTCAACATAGGCTGCAAAATAATTTTGATTTTGAGGAACACCGAGAGAGTCTTGAGAGATCTCTAGGGCCATAGGACCATACTTTAAGAAACAGTGTCCTAAAAAATGCTGAATATAAAAAACTGAAAATGTGGCTTCTATGTGTGCAACTACCAAAAAGAATTTCAGCCATAAGTGCATCTTGCTTCTTTGAATTACTGCCTTATCTTAAATATTCATTATTGCATTTTTGAAATGTCTTGGTTGAAAACTTGCTGGTATCACTGAGGGAATATTATGAGCTACCCGCTGAAGACAAAGCAATTCCTTAAAAGAAAAGAAAAGCTGAAAAGTTGATAAGTATGATTGGTTATATAGTCAGATATGAAAAGGGTTAATGTCCTGGTGAATTTCATATGTTTAGAAGTATCTCCCATGTATTTCAAGGAAAGACTGTGTCAGTTGAGAGTGGGATGATCATAGTACAGACTGCATGTTGTCTGGTGTTACGAAATGCTGACTGAATGTGGGAAGAGGGTCTTACAAAGCACCAGCAAGAACTAAAGGGAGATAAGAGTCATGAATTTAAGATAGGCAGCTGTATAAATCCAATAATTGCATAAATCCAATACTTGCATAAATAAAATCCCGGACCACATTTGCTTCTATTATTTATTCTAGTGGTACAGTGTAACTCATCTAGCCATTAAAAAAAAAGAGCACAGTGGATTTAAATTACAATATTTCAGTCAAAGCAATCTCTTGCAGGGTGATGGTTAGACTTATAGGAAGGACAAGCCCTTGCTATTACTTTTTTTTCTTAAAACAGTGAACTGACTTTAATGAGCTTGAGAGCTGTCCTAACTGTTCTGTATGATGAATGGCTGGAGATCATGGACAACCTTCAGATACTTAGTTGTTCCTAGTCTACCTATTGTCCCGTAATTTTTAAGCAAAATCAACACCGGGAATTCCTAATGCTGGAAAAAACCCCAAAGAGACAAGTATACATCTTGCTTTAGTAATATTATTCTCATCCTTCTGTAGCTTTAACTAATTAATCAACAAAGCCAACGATCGCCAACATGATCGCCAATGTCCAACGACCAATATGGCACAAGAACAAGAAGAAAAACCAAGGAAAATGCCCAGAGCAAGTAAAAGTAAATGAAACTAAGTGCTTGGGCTACTGCCAAGTATTTCATAACTAAAGGACTTCTTTCAATCCAAACAACCATGTTGTTATCATAAAGCAATGAGCAGTGGCTGTGATGCTTCAGACAACAAAGCTTTGATGTTACTGTAGGAGTGAACCGCAAGACAAAATTCACCAGTCAATTCCGCTGCATAAACCGTGTTGAAGAGAATGCAAAAACTGTGTAAAAATGTAACAGTATAACTACTCTCAGTAATCCAATGCCGGCCCTGCTCTTTGAAATCTCAACTCCAGATGTTAAACATGAATAAATGGTTCGCCTACTGAATGTTCAACTTATCCAGTATTACTCTCTGGCCATCTTTCAAAAACTCTTTTTGCTGGTGTAAGTTGCTTGACTTGGGTATGTAAAAACTGTCATATGTTTTAATAGATCCTGGTCTTTTCAAATGGCTTTCAGTTATTTGAACAAGTCTTCCCTTCCTGGCCTCAGGATCCAGGAAGAATATACCTAAAAAGATATTTTTACTATTAAAAGTAATTATAGAAGAAACAATTCTAGGAGTATGTATTCGATGTGCCTAGAGCATAATTAATCCAAGCAATACAGTTAAAGTGAGATCTTCTAATAATACAGGGGAGCAATACAATACAGCAAGCAGACTGAAACAATTATGCAAAAATTACAGAGGTCTTCCAAAAAATTGTGAATGGTTCATCAAATTTCACAAAAAAAAAGGTCATTAATACAGCAAAGGTATTGGTACAGTACAGAATTAGTAAAAATATGGTTACGTGTGTTGATTAAAACTAAGCCAACATAATTTGCAATCTGCTAAGTGAAAAATATTCCACAATGGTCTGCCAGGTATTGGCCACTCCCCTGGCTTTGCTGTCTCAAGTGCAAAACAACAAAAATTCTCACAAGCCTTTGTTTATATATTATTAAACCATGCTGATGAGCCATGTTCATCTTATACATGTTCAGGATAAAATGTTGAACAACAGCATGAGATCAGAGGAAAAAGAAATTTTACCCAAACCCTGGTGAAACCAGGACTATGCAGATAAATTATATCCTGTTATATAATCATGTTTCATTGGTTTATATCTCAATCTAGTCACTGTGATTTTATAACCCATTATTTAAGGCATTGCATTATATATAAAACCCAGCCCACTGAGGCTTAGTAAACAATGGTTTGTCATATGTCCACCAACATAAGGTCTGCTAAACTGAGGCTCTCTCCCAACATCTATGCAGAAGTCTCCAGTGAGTCAAAATCAAGAAAATGAAAAGCCTCTCAACATGCTACCAATCACCAATTTATCAAATTTTAAAACTCCACTGTTAAACATAGAAACTTTCCAGTGGCCTTGTATTTTCGGGAGGGGGTGGGGTGGGGGAGGGCTTCATTGAACATATTTGATCTTGACAAAGTAGCTTTACACAAAATCACCTTTCACTAGATAAATTATGCTACAGAATTACCATAATCCATAAATACATTTTTAAAAAAATATTTTAATATGGCACTATTTATATTTGACAAATCTATGCTAGCATTTACTCATCAGTACATTTTAAGACTTAAGTTTCCTGCAT
The DNA here is from genome assembly GCA_036250565.1 of Sibynophis collaris. Classification (NCBI taxonomy): domain Eukaryota; kingdom Metazoa; phylum Chordata; class Lepidosauria; order Squamata; family Sibynophiidae; genus Sibynophis; species Sibynophis collaris. The sequence goes on along the minus strand of JANHFK010002944.1, from coordinate 347,126 downwards.
TTCCTCCCCTTCTTCTGCAGTTGTGAAGATTTCACCTGTTTCCCAGGATTTTTCAAAGATAGTAAAAGAGCTGAGAATGCTTCAGCAATTATTTACATAAATTCCTAAAGTTCCTAGTATATTCTATTCCATGCAACTAAAGCCCAGTTCAAATCAAATTTATTAGATAACATTTAAAACTGCACAGTTAGCAGTCCTATAACTATGTATACAAACTACAAGTAGGATTAAATTTATTACACAGAACTCTGATACTTTACAGGACTAAAACCTAAAAGGAATTTTAATGTAAATAAAATCCTGTTTGAACAACATTAAATCAGAAATGCACATCATGAGATGGCTCCAAATCACTTAAATGAAGTTTCCAGAAAAAGATTCTTTGTGTTTGCAATGGCTTTCATGTAACCCAGATCTATGCTAATGCAGGATGGGGGTTCCAGGAGAAGTTAACACCCAAACAACTAAGATTTTGTGGAATTCCATTAAATTCCTTTTACTGTTAGGCCCTGAAAAATTGTTTCATGGAATTTGCTCAGAGCTGTTATGGTACAAGTTGTTTTATGAGCTTTCCTCTTTATTAATCTTAAATTTGCATCATTTTACAATATGTTCATGCATACTTTATGTCATGATTGAGTATGGGGTAGTGGTTAAGGCTTCAGGCTAGAAATCAGGAAACTGTCAGTTCTAGTCCTGTCTTAAAACATCAGACAACTCTTTTAGCTCTAGAAAGAGGAAAGGGCAAACGCCTTCTGAAATCTTCCCAAAAAAATTGCAGGGACTTGTCCATGTCACCAAGAATAAAAAAGAAAAGAAAAATAAAGTTTTATGGTATATTTTAAAACATGCACTATTGAGATCTTCAGTTTTATATGCTAACAGGTTGCCTCCATTATTAAAGGAAGACTATTAATATCAATTGTATTTAAATTAGTTACAAAAAATATCATTTAAAAAAAAATACTAAAAAGCTTTAAGGGGCAGCTCTATTTCTTTCTTTTAACAGTTACTGCTTTCATTTTCATACGTAAAGATAAAAGGAGTTGTTACATTTAGCTTTTTTTTAAAAAGGTTTAATTTTATTTATCTCTGGTGTGATCTCTCTCATAAAGATGGAAGAATGGCTGATTTGACTTGCTGCAACCTTGATGTTATAGGCCCAAGAAATAGTGCTATAGGAATTAATGTTTTATTAATTTAACTACCAATCTGACAGCCCAGGTTTTGTGAATCTTATTTTTCTTATATACACTGGGCTTAGGGTGAAATGCCAGGTGAAATGCCTTCTTGAAAGCAATGATGGGAGCAGGCAATATGACGGTCTGACAAGGTAATATTTCTATATTACTGGCTCAGTCATGCCTCTACACTAGTTGTTTGAAAACTAAGATTATCTCGTAATGTAAACTAACAGTCGATACCGTATATACAGTCCCATATTTTCCAATGAAATCATGGACCATTAAGTGCAGGTATTAAATCCACCCTGCTAAGAGTACAATCCTATATATGTTCATTCATCTGAAAGTTCATTGAATTACAGATATGTGAAAACAGGATTACAACAGCAGGAACTGTATGTATCGAACAAGACCAAAGATAACTTTTGGGTGGGAAACAAATAAGGTATAGCAATGTATTCAATGGACAGTATAAGAGTATTAAAATACACAAAAAGTAACTTTCCTAATACACATATAACAAGACTGTTACAATTGCAATAGAGACATAATTAAAGCATCTTAAAAGAACTCAAGATAAATAAAGCCCAATCTATGCTATAATGTTTATATTTCTATTTTTGATGTTTCTATAAGGAGTAAAAATACATAAATGAGTATGTTAGTATTGGAATATACATAAATATACAGGTAGTCCTTAACTTTCAACCATCACTGAACCCAAAATTTCTTTTGCTAAGATGTTTATTAAATAAATTATGCCCATTTTACAAACTTTCTTGTCACACTTGGTATGTGAATCACTACAGTTGTTAAGTTAGGAACATGGTTGTTAAGTGAATCTGGCTTCTCCCATTGACTTTGCTTGTCAGAAAGTCATTCACATGATCTTGGAACACTGCAACCATGAATTTTGAACACATGACCATCGGAATGTTGCAACGGTCATGTGAAAAATGGTCATAAGTCTCTTTTTCATAAGCCGTTGTAACTTCGAACGGTCACTATACAAAGTGTTACAAGTCGAGGACTAACTGCATACATAATTTTATAACGCAAACCGATGAAAATCTACTGAGAAGATAAACCCACTGTATTTAATAGTGTTCAGATTAGGGTGGAATTCATTACTGGTTTATAATCTTGAATATAGTAATTGAGATTCACCTCGAAGAGGAATATAGCCTTCACTGACGTTAATGAGATAGATTATACCGTAATAATGTTCTCACTAGGTTTATTATACAGTTCCAGTTGTATTTCAAACAATTTAATGATGCATTGTTTCAGAAAAATGAAACAAGGATTTTCATATAACTATAAATAAATACTTATTTAATTATATAACATTCCCGATCATCGGATACTCATATTTCTAAATGTTTTACATATATTGTAGTTATGCTGCCAGGAGTTCTTGGGTAGTCAGCAATAAAACTAGTTTGATAAATAAAACAAATTACAGTACTCAATGTTTAGGAGGCCAAATGCTATAACAACCAACATGATGTCACCTCTCTACTGGATGGAGGCAGAAATTTCCAGCTATCATTTTCTATAGTTTTATTGATTTTTCAATGATTTTTTAAAAAGGTCTTTAAAGGTTTGACTAACTTATATGGTCATTTACACACCTCTCTTTTTCCATTTCCTGCTGCAAATAATAAGGAATTCTACTCTTTTGATTTGGAAACACAATTTCTGAGGTCAAACAAAGGGCATTCAAGGGCTAGATATTTTATTTGTTTGTTTATATGCTGCCCATCTCACAGAAATGTGAATCTGGGCGATGTACAATATATAGGTTATGTCCCCATATCCCCACAATGGGGATGCTGGCCTTTACAGCTTTTACTGAAGGATTGGCTCATGCTTTTTGGATTGTGTTAAACCCTTTCACAATACAGTGTTTCTACAATAATCACCACGGAATCCCTATGTTTAGAGGTATCATGTCAAAAATTAGGGAGAAAATATTGACCAGATTACCTCAGTGAATCTGGCTGCCATTTTTTTAAAAAAGCAAAAATGTTACCCTGGAATGAAACAGCAAAACCTTCAGAATTTTTTTTATTAGACTTGCCTTTGTTAGAACAAGCCAAAAGGTCACAAGCAGCATGCAAGCTTTTGAGCTCTCTAGACTCCATTGGCAATGGGAAAGAAGCAAAGACATTCCAACATGTCCAGTGAAATTGATTGGACAGCTCATCTCAGAGCACATCTGAACTACCAGTGAAGGCACTGGATAATTACTTCATTTATAATTACATTTCTACCACCAGGAACAAGAGCAGGGCCAGACATTTTCTGCTTCTGGAGGAAAAAGCTGATCCCTTCCTTTGACGCCACTTACATAAATAAGCCAACTGGATCTGTGACAAGAGTCATCTCATCATTAGGTTCAGTAAGATTACCACAGAAATGGTAGCTAGCTAGCATTTCTCTCTCAGGGCCCACACTATGTATTCAGATATAAAGGGGGGCACCAAAGAGTCTCCTTCCAGATCTTTTAGATTATGTATAAGGGGACCGTGCTTTCCTATATCTTAGGAAGCAGAATATTTTGGCTCAGTTCCTTTAAGAGATGAACATTAATGACTGGCAATACGAGAGTATCCTAAGGTGGTGATAGGTTAACTTAAAGCAACCTGGGAAAGGTTTTTTTTAGTGGACTGAGCTTAGTTCCCTAATACATCTATTATTTCTTCTGGTATGCCACCTGAATAAAGGTATAATACTACTTAATAAAAGACCAGCTATGTAATAGCTGGTTGTTTGACCCCAGCCATTTTGGTTTATCAACCAACTGTTTAAGGCTTAGTGCTTGATGAGCCAGATTAATTGTGCTTGATTTTGTGAATCACAGCTTAATATGTGTGAACCTATCACTTATTTCTGGTATCAATTGCATATTTGGACAGAGGCCCGGTTATCGAGAGGTGATTAAATTTTTGATTTTATCTATCAAAGAAAACCCCAAGAAAGTTCAGTTGCCTTTTGGAGAAAAAAAGCAACTTTGGGACAATCATGGCTTTGGATGATTGAGTGTCTCCATAGATAGGGATTACATTCATGGTTCATGTATCTCAGTGTTTTCACTGACATTTTTTAATGTTCAACAGTATTTTATGAAAATATATAAAACAAAGATAAATCTCCTAGGATCAGTAGGATTTAAATATAATATTGCACTTGGGACTTTTTCTCACTTAATGGCAGAAACATGACTGGTAACATATTTTTTCTGCCATATTTTTATGAGGATGGCTACATCCCATTCCCAACCCAAGAGTAAGGTCTTCAGCTGGATAAACAGTAGCTTCTTGTTATTCTGTCAAGGTCCTAGGGAAGCTTAAGGTATAGGTTTTGTCACTTATTGCTTTGGAGATAAGTCAGGTGACTGCATGAGCAGAAGCACAGGCAGGATAGGACTCGGCAATCAAAATAATCATTGTTGGTCTGCTGCTCAGCTGCTGTTTTTTTTTCTGACTCAAAGACTGTGCTTGGACTCAACAACCAGGAAAAACTTTTAGAAATGCAGCTCTAGGCTAAAAGTTACTCCTAGGATACTTTGGGGGTGGGGGGCGGAATATTGGACAGCAAATTGTATTGTATGACCACACCAGCAAATGTAGTCATTGCACACATAAACATTTACACACAAAAAATATTACTCAGAGTTAAAGTCTCCACTTCAAACACTGAACTGGAAACAAAGTTCTATTCAAATTAAAAGAATACTCCAAGGGGCATAAGAAGTTAGCAGTAATTATGGAAACAGAAGCCTAAAGTAAATATCTCATTTATTCCTGTGGCATCCTCTTCCCCACTTCCCCATCACTTTGAACTTTTTGCCACCATAATCAAAATGAAGCACTGTCAAATAAATTAGAATTTACTGGATGAGAGTGCTTTGAGTGAAAACAATGTTCAGTGAGACACCGGCTTTATAAACTGAAAGAGGTTTTTTATATATGTGTACAGAGTTTACATGATTCCTGTCAAAGGTCCAGATGTTCAAAGAGGCATTGCTGAGAAACAGTTTTATTAATGGAGTATTATTTTTATTTTCAAAGGCCTTTTTTATTTTTTATTTTTTATGAGCTTATTGCTTTTCTTTGTTTTGGTTTATATAGAAGCACAACATGTATTATTAGTTCATCAAACCAATATAAGTAGGTGAATCATACAATCTACAGTAATAGTTATACTGTCCTAGCCTCAGACACATGCATTCTTGTTTTCGTTTTCAGAACTAAGCATCTGGTACTTTAGGGTTTGTTGTCACATCTCAAAGCATACAGTAAATTGTATGCAAATTATTATGAATAAAAAGTGCTTTTGAATGTAAGTCCTAAAGACAGTAAAGCAAAACATTAGCTATATTTTTCTTTTATGTATTTTATAGCATCCAATCACTCTTCACCTAAGCACAGCTATCTTTTCTAACTACAAAGACTATTTGTTCTACCAACTGGATAAGAAGACTTCAATCTACAAAGAAGAATATTTGGATTTTACTAAATCCTCTTATTTGTGCTTCTCTGGTAAGGGGAAGGGAAGCCTGAATCCCCATACCATTTACCTGAGAGCAAATTACATTGAAATGAATGGGATTACAGTACTTTACCCTCCCTCCCAAACAGAGCAGTGCTTATCGTTTAAGGCTGAAATATGTTCTGTTCAAAACGTAGGCAAGGATCTTAATGAAATGTAACTAAAGGTTAATCTGGTTTGACAAGGGCGGCATTTGGTCTCAGGGGAATATAGTTAGTCCTTGATTTACAACAGTTCAATTAGTGACCATTCAAAGTTACAATAGCATTGAAAAATGTGACTTATGAGCATTTTTCACTTATGACCGTCGCAGCATCCCCATGGTCATGTGATTTACATTCGGATGCTTGACAACTGACTCACATTTATGACCGTTGTAGAGTCCCGGAGTCATGTGATCCTCTTTTGCGCCCTTCTGAAAAGGAAAGTCCATGGGGTATTCACTTAACGACTCACTTAACTGTCGATTCGCTTAACAACCGTGTGATTAATGTAATGTAAATAGTGCACCATTCACTTAGCAAAAGTGGGGAGAAAAGTCTTAACCAATTTCTCACCTAACGACATAAATTTTGGGTCCATTGGGAGTCGTAATGTCAAACGGTAAAATAATCTCAGTCTCACTTGCCGTTTAGACCCTCGCTAACCTAAATCCGCCCGGCAAATTCCTTTCAAAGGTGGATCCTATCCAAGCGCAGCCGCGCTCAAAAGAGGGACCGAAACGGACCCGGTTCAGTTTCCCTTAAAGAACTTTCCTGGGATTTCGCCCCCCAAAAGTTTTCTAGCGCTCACCACTCTATATAATATACCCCAAAAAAGAACGAGCTCTGGGAACCGGCGGAGATTTTTTAGCGTTTGCCTCGGCGCTTTGAGAGGGAAGGACGCGCCTGGCAAGAAAAGAGACTTACGAAGCACGGTCGGGGGCGAAGAAATCCACCGCGAAGCCGAAGTAACTGCCGTCGGAGCCCGCGTACACCATCGGGCTGTCCGCGTCCAGGTTGAAGGCGTACCCCGGCGCTACCAGGCGACCGGCGAAGAATAACAGATAGAGATAACCAATAACCATGGTGAACTCAGGAATGCCCAGCTGATGCCCCAGAGGGAGTGTGTGTGTGAATGCGTGTGTGAGTGAGTGTGTGTGTGTGTGTGTGAGAGAGAGAGGCGGATCTTCCCGGATTTCTGATTGCCCGCCGGCCCCCCCTCCGTCTATCCGATGCCCAGCAGCGGAGGAGAAAGCGGCCGTGACAACGCCGAGCAGAGGCGGCGGAGGGAAGGGAAGGGAAGGAAAGAAAAAACAAAAACCGCAACCAAACCACCCGACCTCCTCTTGACGGACTGCAAAATACTCCCAGCCAGCCGGCCTCAAGCACTTCCTTTTTTGTTTTCTTCCCTGTTTTTTTCCCCCCCGGACGGGTACGAGGACGTGGGCGGAGAAATCAGCAACCGCCGTCGCCACCCCTATAGCGCGGTCGATCCGCCCCCTTCGGATTGTTTTTTTTTTTCCCCGAAGAGAAGAGGAGGAGGCGGGCGAAAAGAAAGCGAAGGAATGAAAAGCGTCGCGTCGCGGGCTCTGCGGCC
>JANHFK010002944.1:245289-259651 GCA_036250565.1 Sibynophis collaris | reverse complement strand
GGCAGGAGGAGACAGATCAGGGCCACTCAGTTGGGGAGTAACAGACATGCACTGCAATGGAAGGCAGCTTAGGCAGCCAACTTAGAGCAGAGACTGTGCGCATGCACAAGCGAGGACCCACACACAGTGTGGAGTGACTGGGCAGGGCGGGGCAAGCAGCGACCGGATGGGCAGGCTGAGCGGCGACCAGGCAGGGGCGGGACTAACCAGAGGTAGTATTTACCAGTTTGGTGAACCAGTCCAATTTCCGCTACTGGTTCGCCTAAACCAGTCTGAACCAGCTGAATACCACCTCTGCTATGAAGCCGTCACAGGGCCTGAATCTTAGAAAATATTTTTAAATTATGTGCCACATTCCTCTAAGGTGGGATTTAATATTTAAAAAAGCCCTCTCCTGGAGAAGGTGAAAGCAATCAATTCCTGTCAGTAGAAAAAGATCCACAGGCTTTCCAAAGATCCTTTTAGTCTGCCCAGACCTCTCTTGATAAGTGGGCTAAATATAACTTTTAGCATAAGAGGGATTACTGTATATAGTCAACATATGGCTCAGTTCTGGGAAAGGAAATGAGAAACAGAATGTGAAGAATATTATGATGGTGGTGGTAGTAAGGGAAGGCTAGCAATGACAAGACCAAACAGCAATGTCCAATTGAGGTGACAGCTTGACATCGTTTGTTACCATTTTTGTTCAGAGAAACTGTTTCAGATGGCATTGGCTCCTGCAGTCAGTTTAATAGCCAGACTGCATGACAAGTGTGATGATCTTACAACAGCTTCCATTAGTCTACAGGGTTGGCTATGAGACCGGAACAGTCTCATGTGACTGTTTGGTAGTTGCCATTAACAAGTATGGAAAGGTGACAGCAACTTGGCTTAGCTGTGTATTTTTCTGCCCTGAAGAAGAGGGATTTTTGTTTTCAATAAAACCACCAATCTGCTAAATGATTAAAAAAGAAAGAAAGGAAGGAAGGAAAACCAGCACTATTTTATTTGCTCCTTGAGGCAAGGATATTATTTTCTTTCAGTTTTTCATAGAGTGACCATACCAGTCTAGTTTTGAGGATGCCGGAGTGGTCTGAGAATCATTAAAGAAATACTTTAGGGGTGGATTTCACCGCCTCAGCTATTTACACAATTAAATTGAAACTTTGGTGAGAAACAAGCTTTTTATCACCTTTTAGGAAGCAGCCAGGGTGTTCCATGAAATCCTTTCTTCAGATTTCGTACAGCTCACTCAACAGAGAAATATCCTATTAAGGAGTGATAGTTAAGAAGCACAGTAACACTGGATTTGGCTTCTTGTCATTTATGCTTTTTGTAACAAATATGTCATTTGAAAAGTTTATTTCAGAGATTGGCTGATCTTATCTACAAAGGCCCTTAATGCAAATCAAAGGGAAATGTCTTCAACCTACTTCAGTTGTAACTATTCCATGGTGCCTTATCATCTAATAATTGTGGGTTTACAGTTCAGTCCTATTTAGATTCAGCAGAGCCATTCTGAGTATAAGTCTGCTCTGAATAAGGAGAGTAGTCCACTTGTTTACATTATTTCTAACTTAACTGGAACATTAAAGGGTACATATAAATGGCATAGCAATAGCACTTAGACTTATACACATCTTCACAGTATTTTCTAGCCCTCTCTAAGTGGCTTACAGAGTCAATATATTGCCCCCAACAATTTGGATCCTCATTTTACCGACCTTGGAAGAAAGGCTGAATCAATCATGAACTGATGAGATTCGAACTGCCGAATTGCTGTAGTAATTGCAGTATATTGCCCCCAACAATCTGACTCCCCATTTTACCAACCTCGGAAGGAGGTCACAGGAAGACTGTGTCAACCTTGAGCTGGTCAGGATCGAACTCCTGGCAGTGGGCAGAGTTAGCCTGCAGTACTGCATTCTAACCACTATGCCATCATGGCTCTTTGTGCACAACTATATGTAGTCAATTAATAAAGCACATATTTGTGCATGTATAAATATTGTAAACTGATGTACAAGAGGCATAATATCTGTATCGCTGAGGGACCACCTATCTGATTAAACCATGTCTTGCTCTTTGTTGCAGCATCTGCCTTGTGGAATGAGGTTCCCTGTGAGATCCAGGCTATTGCCCCCATTAGTATTCTGAAGGTCCATAAAGAACTGGCTGTCATCCCTAGTCCTCGACTAGAGTGGTTGGTGCCCCATTTGTTGGTGCCCCATTTGTCGTATGTTAATTGTCGGTGGGATATTATGTGTAGCTCTTCTAGTTTTCTCCTTGTCTTTCTTTTGACTTTGTTTGGTTCTAATACATTGTGTTGGTGTTTTGTGAGACACCCAGAGTTGTTTGGAGCTGGGCAGCATCACACTGAACTAATAAATTATCTTTACAAATCTGGTATCCCCCAGGTACACTCTGTTGGGAATTCTGAGCGTTGCCATCCTATGCCAGATAGAGCTGTGCAAAGTTCATCAAACTGAACCTGTTTATTCCACATGATTTTGACCATTTATTGTTTGTGCTTGGGCAAAAACATTCTTAAAGATCAATTCAAAGCCTGAATCAAACTGAAACAATTTGAATGTGTGAATCAGTGGTGGGTTTCTACTGGTTTGCCCCGGTCTGGGCAAACTGGTAGTAGAGGTGGTTGGAGGCTCCGCCTACCTGCTCGGACATAATCAATGACTCTCTGCGCATGCGCAGAAGCACTACGTGCGCTCCCAGTTCCGAACTGGTAGTGAAGGAAAGTGGAACCCACTACTGGTGTGAATCATACTGATTTCCCCAATTTCCTAATTGGTTTAGAAGTCTAAGTTGAATTGGATCTTCAGTCTAAACTCTACCAATTATTTGAGTTGAACATTATCAGATTTGCACTGTTCTGGGGAAGGCTGCTATTCCAGATTTTTTTTTTTTCCACATGAGATATGTGATTTCTCACTCATTATGCAGAATTCTTCACAGACTGATTACAGTTAAGAGAAGAAAAATAGAAACAATGTCTCCAAGTCTTTATAAACTCAGTAGATAGATGGTTGGAGTGTTAGAACTGCTGGCCAAGAAAAGATCCTAATTTCTCTTCCTATTGCCAGTTAAAGAAACACACTGAAATAACATTTCTTTTATTGTTCCAATGTTCCAGGAAATTCTGAATGTGAATGCATAAGGTAGGGAAGATTTATATAGCAACGTAATCACAGATATTGACCCTTGATACTCTCTCTACAGATATCTGAAACCTGGATTATGGGGGTCCTAGGTTACCTTATTTAAAATAGACAAACTTAAAGGTACCATATTTTTTAGACTATAAGATGCACTGTTGTATAAGATGCACCAAGATTTTGAAGAGGTAAGCAAGGAAAAAATGTTTTTGCCCTCCCCGGCCCTCAGGAGCACTCTGCAAGCCTCCCAAACTCTCTGCATGCCCTGTTTTTTGCCCATTTTTTGCAAAAACGGGGGTGTTTTTGCCCTCCCCAACCCACAGGAGCACTCTGCAGGCCTCCCAAAGCCTCTGCGCACCCTGTTCTTGCAAAAAATGGGCCGCACAAGGGTTGGGCTTTGGGAGGCCAAAAATGGCTGTATTCGGTCTATAAGATGCACCAACATTTCCATCTTCTTTTAGGGGGAAAAAGTGTGTCTTATACTCCGAAAAGTATGGTATTAACTTCTGTAGAAAAGCCTTATCTATCATATAATGCTAACTCGTCTTCCACAGAAACTGAAGAAGCAGAAGAGATACATATTGAGAGGGCAGAGTCCCAAGGAGCTTTTTATTCTAATTTCTTTTGGCCCTTTTTGAGACATGCTATGTTATATAGGGCAGCAGTTCGATGGACAACATGAGTCCAGAATAACTCAAGATTATGAGTCAAAATCAGACATTGTTGAACAACATCAATTTAATTTTCTTCTGTTATACTTGTGAGCACCTATCTCAACCCCCTGAATATAAATTTTCCTCTCTAAAGACAATACTCTCTACACATCTGAAAAAGTGGGCCATAGTCTTTGCTAGAATAAATGTGGTGGTGTTTAAAGATCCCAAGAACCAGAGTGTTTATTTGTCAGTGACTTCTCTGAAATGCTTCTTGCATTCACAGAATTTGCTTACGGCAATTACTAGGTGAAAAGGATAAATAATGGAAACTTTATTTTTATGGGGAGAGTATAGTGAATTACTTCAGCTCAAAGTGGTCTGAATAAATATGAATATGCCAATTCTAGGAAAACATCTAAACCTTGAGGTTGTGTTCATTCCATATTACTGTGCCTCTACATTCCTGAAATAAGTATGGTAGAACATGCACTTATATCCTTAAAAGTATCTCAAGATATAAGAATTCAGAACTCCTCCTCTTTCTCTTCTTTTTCCTGACTTAACTTGCATACCAGGGTAATCTACTGGAGTTCCCGTTGGTTATCGACATTATAAAACATCCATGGTCAAACTTAAATATAAAAGATGCATCTCTGAGCATCAGCCCCTGGGGTACAACCAACAGCTTCTCCCTGGACAATGGATTTAGTCAGATTGATTGTATCTGGAAAATGTGATTGTGAAGGTATTTGGGTAATAAAGATATATAACCCTTTATAGCTCAAAGACAGGAATTTAAATTAAAAAAGTTTATTGGAAGTCAGGGCAAGCCCCATGTGTCAACTTTACCAGGTAGACAAAGCAGGAAACACGACCAGATAAACTAATTCTACTTTTTGTAAAGCTACATTGACAGAATCTGGCAAATCTGAAAGTACTTCTCCCCCTTCCTTAAAGGTAAAGGTTCCCCTCGCACATACGTGCTAGTCGTTCCTGACTCTAGGGGGCGGTGCTCATCTCCGTTTCAAAACCAAAGAGCCAGCACTGTCCGAAGACGTCTCCATGGTCATATGGCCGGTATGACTAAATGCTGAAGGCGCACAGAATGCCGTTACCTTCCCACCAAAGGTGGTCCTTATTTTTCTACTTGCATTTTTTCGAACTGCTAGGTTGGCAGAAGCTGGGACAAGTAACAGGAGCTCACCCCATTACGCAGCAGTAGGGATTTGAACCGCTGAACTGCCAACCTTTCAATCAACAAGCTCAGTGTCTTTGCCACTGAGCATCCGTGTCCCTTTCCTTACCCCTTCCAATTTATTCCCCAAGAAACTAAGGCGGGTCCCTTCTGAGTCTCTTGTCCTGCCTACTGTCTAGCTACAGGCTATTCTATCAGTTATCTAGGCAGCATCTCTTTGCCCCTTTTCCCAAGGTCTTTCCCACTTACTATTATATCTTGCTCTGTTAGGTGGATTCAGCAACATCTGTGTGAGCTGCATTTTACAATAGCACTATGGCTGCTGGTCTCTGGAGTTTGTTCAAAATAAAAGACTATCCATCAAGCACAAGCACCTCCCAATCATCACTATTCAAATCTTGTCCTGACCTCCTCTTGCAATTCCTTTCTCAGTATTATTATTTCTCATCTATTCCCTCCAATCGTAATCTGTGCAATTCAGGCCATTCCAGAGCACACAAACCCTGCAATGAAACCCCCTATTCTGGTAGCTCTGTATCCAGCCCTTCACTCTCAAACATACAAACAAACAAAAACCCCAACCCTCTTCTACATTGCTAAAATATTTCTAATTAAAAACTCTTATAAGGTATTCGACTGCAACCTGGTTGCATTCTATTAAAACAAGTAATTTGAATAGGTTGGAATTGTGGTCCTGATGGGAGAACTTTTAGCAATCCATCTGTTTTCTGGCTATAGCAGAAAGCCAAAAGCTTCAACAGATTCTCCTAACCTGCAGAAAGCACAGTTCCTCCACTAATAACTTGCGTCAAAGTTCCCTATTATTTGGGGGGCAGATGGTTTCTTGGCTCTATGCGCTGAAAAACAAAGCAAGCATTTATTCAACTTCTTTTCTTGTTACTGAATCTCTTTCTATATGAAATGTTAAACAGTAATAGAAGGCTGGACTTAAATTAAGCTTAAATTAGAGTAGCTTCTTATGGCTACAGGTTTGTCGTTTTAGGACAGGCCAATTTACACATATAATTTGTATCATTTGAAACAATCATATAATTAATATTGGCTGAGATTATTGTAGTCAACCCAAATTGTGTTGGGTGCAGAATTTGCAGGGAAATTAACTGTAGCATTCTAGGCAAATGTCTCTTCAACTGCTGTTGAAATATTTATAGTTGTTTAATTCTCTCTCTGCCCCACCTTCAAACAGCCTTCGATCTTATTTTGCAACAAATGGCATGCTATCATGAAAAAAGAAAATAAAAAGAATAGCATTTGACATCTGCATTCTCACCTGTAGCACAATAACAACATCAGGGCAAGCAAAATCTATACTGATCCATCTGCTGTAGGCAATGTCTTCTTCTTGAGCCTGTTCATTATCCATCCTCAGATTTTGTAGGTGTGGATGGATAATGAACAGGCTCAAGAAGATGACATGGTGCATACAAAAGATGCATTACCTAGCTGGTATTTCCCCTCTAAAATTTCTCTGGGAAAAGTGCTTTACAGAAAGAGTGGGTTAAAGCAACGTCCATGGAAACATACCTATTATATGGCCATCGACCTCCAAGGTTGAGACTGAGATTGAGGAACAGCTTCCTCAAAACTTCCCATCCTCCTAAAAAACCATCCACTGCAGACTGCCTTGAAACTATGGAAAACGAGTAAGAAGCCACCAGGCAACTGGGCACAACCACACGATTGTCTGCTGCATGGACAAGAACAACCCTGGCCTGTACGTAAATTGCGTAATAGACTGTGCGTTGGAGTAGGAAGATCAAAGGACAATATAAGAAAACGGAGCTTCCCAATAGAAGATATTCTCTCTAACTATGGAGAAGAACAATCTATCTCACATACGCTACAGTCTATATGATGTCATGTACAGAAGAAGATCTCATGCTAGTGAGAGAAAATACTCTCAACATGGCCTGATCATGTTATTTAGTTATATTAGTTTTAATCCTACTTATTTTACATACTTTTTACATGTGCTATATTTTTATGACCTATTTTATATCTACCTTATTTGCTCAGTGTTGAATGCTTATAATTTGAAGGTACTGCCAACACGAATAAAGAAAGAATCCATCAACAGTCTCAAACAGAAGTGGTGTTATGTGCACTGTTAAAAGTGCTATGGATCTCTCAAAATATAGGGGGAAGATTGATAGTGGGGGACAGGTCCAGACTTTATGGAGCCCATGCTTTATGGAGTGCCCCATGGCTTGGTTCTCTCTCCTCTGCTATTTAACATCTACAAGAGATTGCTGGATGAGGTGATCCAACAGTTTGGGATGATGTAACAAAGTATGACTATGATACTTGGCTTTATGTTTCCATGCCAGGATGACTGAGCAATGCCATAGATGTCCTCTCCCAGTGCCTAAAGGCTGTAGGGGCCTGGATGGGGTATAATGGACTTCAGCTCATCCCTAGGCAAGACTGAGTAGGGTATTTGGACCCTCTGGAAAGGATGGCTTTGTCCCAGATGGACCTGATGCACAATTTGGGTTTCTTCTGGACTCACAGCTCCTCCTAGAAGAGCAGGTGGCAGCTGTGGCTGGGAGGGCAAACCTGGTTGTGCCCATTTCTGGACTGGGATTAGGAGATATGACTTCTCTGCCAAAATCCTGCCCTCTGGAATAGTCCAGAGAGTCAGAGATCAGGATAATCTGAAGATCAGGTTATAGGCCCAGACCAAGTCTGTTAAAGCAGTGGTCCCAAATCTTTGTGACTTGGTGCCCCAGTAGGGTGAGGGGAACTAGGGTGAGGGGAATTGGGCCACGCAAGTGGCGGGCTGGCATGCACATGCATGCACAGCTCAAAGTGCATGAACAGTGGGCCAGCATACATGTGCATGCGTGCACAGCCTGACTTGTGAAAGTTGAGCTTCACGTGCGTGTGCACATGCACTAGCTCACCACTCACACAGCCCAGTTCCAAATAGGCCATGGCCTGTTAGTGGGCTGCAGTCCAGGGGTTGGGGACCTCTGTGTTAAGGAACCATTTCTTGGGTATTATTGACATCTATGGCAATAGTTTTATTCAGTAAACATATATGATTATTTTATATTAATTTAATTGTTTAATGTTTTTATGCCTGGAGACACTTGTTGAGATGGGTGACTATAGAAATTAATCAATTTATTAAAATATTGGGCCAAAATATAAACATTACAATATGGATCATCTAGAGGAGCCATGGTGATGCAGTGGTTAGAATGGGGGCAATATGCTGACTCTGTAAACTGCTTAAAGAGGGCTGTAAAGCACAATGTCTATATAAGTCTAAGTGCTATTGCTGTTGCTATCTATGATTTTCTTGTTTATGATTTGAGCATTGCCATCATTGGCAGTGGATTCCTGGATTTTAGCTATGAGATTCATCTTGAGTATGCCAAAGTCTCCCATCAATCCTCCCTAAATGTTCAGGTTAATCATTGAGTAAGGTGATTTAGCACTGGTTTTTGTTTTGTTATGGGGTGGAGGACTCAAATAAAAAAGAGACACGATAAAACATCCCCAAAGATAGAAAACAGAAGCAGATTGAATCCTATAATTCATCAGGGAAAAAGAGAGAAATGTTTTAACAAGATGTAATTGGTTCCAAAGCTACTACTCCACAACTTGCTTTGTCCATCAGCAGAGATCCTCATAAAACACAATTTGTTGTTTTTCAGCTATTCTGGCCAATTAATCTCTCTCCTGAAACAGACTGTTCTGATTAAATTAGATATGGACTAAAGAGGAGAAATGCTTCAGGCTACTTCAATATATCATCTTAATTTTCCACTATGCCTGGATATTCTGGACCAATGTTGAAGAAAAATAAAATAACATGCCAGGGTGTCCAGGGCTGATGAAAATCTATGATAGGATGCTATTCTGTTTGCTATCTTCCCACATCTGCCAATTAAATGGGATGAAAGTGAGGCATCAGTTATAGTGACGTTAATCCTCTTGAAGCATTATGAAGAGTATGAAACGCTCCTTGAGTTGAGGGCACATTAGATCTGTCCCTGATTTACACTGTCACTTATGTATGGAGGACAAACATTTTTATTGAAAGTATACTTCTATCCATGAAAGCTGTTTAGGCAGTTAAAGACAATTTGGGTGCTTATAGAGAACCTGATTAGGCATTAAAAAGGATGATGAGGAATGGGAAGAGTGACTGCTTTTTCAGCTTCAAGCACTGTAAGACATCTTTTGAGCTTTTATACTGTAAAGTTTATCTGGTAAGAAGCTTAAGCTGACTAGGCCTCACTGAGAAATGGTTTGGTTGGCATGACGATTCATAAAATACTGTTCATTGCTAGGAGATGTATGCAATTTTCCTATTCTCTCCCTTTCCTCTGATAACCTAGGACATTATTATCAGTAATTGCACAGAACATCAGAAGAAGATTTGATTTCTGAGACTCTTTGAGTTGCAGGCAGGAGAATGTGAAAAGATGCCTCAAGCTAGATTTCTTGCAGGTCAAGTCGAACTTCATCTATATGGTAAAGTTCACTTCTAACAACTGAGCTGCTAGGAGAGGCTAAAAATCTTGTAACAAACTAATCCGGGTTACATGTGCTAAGAAAAGCAATCAAATATAGTTCCACCAAGCATGCAAAATGTGGGATCATCACCCTATTATAAAATAAGACCTTGTAGTGTGGAAGCAGAGATAACAAGGACAGGATGGGGATGTAAGTATTCATCATGATTCCAGAGAATCAGAAGAAGCAGACCTTCCTGTTCATTTCCATTCTAATTGTAACAGTTACTTAGCAACTGAAATAGGTAAGATTAAAGTCTAGTCCTTACTTATTGAAGTTTCTGCTGCACACTGTTAAAAGGAAGAGAGGGCGATGAACAGCTGTAGGACACACGGCCAGCATGTCCAGGATGTTCCCTGAAAGAAATAGTCTTAACCCAAATTGAATCTCTCCTCTTGCATCTGCAATAAAAGATAGAGAACAAGAGGAAAAACATTCCAAAGATTTCAACCTATTGTAAAACAATTAATTCCTACAATAATCCCCAAAAATGTTGGGATCTTGCTTGTGCTTTGTTCAAATAATGTTCAGACTCTTTTAAAAAAAAAAAACCCACACTAGGTGCATTCTTACATTGCACAGAAAAATGAGCCAATAGCCTTACATAACCCTTAAGCAAAGGTTGGAGTTGATTAGAAAATGAATGCAAAGCCAAGCCCTGATGTCTATGAGTTCAAGAGTACCATCAAGAATTATGTTAACTTTCTAAGGAGTCTAAGTTTGCTGTAGCGGTTTTAAGCCGTCTATTATGCCAAAGAGGAAAGGCAGACCACTACAAAAATGCAGAGAGTAAAAAGTTTGTGAATACAATCATGCTTTGGATTGTATGCTCCTATACTGTGATAGTAAGGTTCACCCCCCCCTTCCTGGCAAACTCCATTCATTACTGATCAGTTATGGTAACTTATCTATTTAATTTATGAATGGCCTAATTGTTAATCTTACTCAGCTGAAGAAAAACAAATTTGCCCCGAAATATTTTATCGGCATGCATAGGCTCTAAACTGAAGGAGCTGCAAAACAGCACTAAGTCCGACTCCAATGGACTCAGAATTTTGTACCAGTAAATGTTTTTTTAAAAAACAAAACAAAACAAACGAACAGGTCAATGTATCTATGTACTTGTTTCTGTTCTTCTAAATTGACTTAAACTAAGCTTAATCACATGGTTTCTTTTGAGACAGATTTTTGCTGCCTAGTATAATTCTACTGCTACAACCCTATATGTACAATCTTTTATGCCGCAATTCTGTATAAAAATAAGCTTTACTGAATTCAACAGAATTTACTCCCAGGTGAATTCATGTACAATGCAATCTTTGCTTCTTCTGTAGAAGTATTGAAATTGAATGGCTAATAACAAAGTGACATAATGGCATAGCCAAAGTATTCTGGACCGGAGGTAGGAGTAAGCAATCTGTAGCATCTCAGCCCCCAAAGCATATCTTTTCAGCTCCTTAATCATGAACAGGAAAGAACCTATTAAATATTGGAATTAATTCCTGCTAGAGTAATTTCTTCTGCAGGTTTTTTCCCCCTATAGTTCTCATTCAATTTGGAAGGAGATAATTTGCTGTAGAAATGTTTAGGGTGGGGGGAACAGTACTGTTCCATTTTCTTATTATGAGAGGGCCAAGGTTGTGTGTATGAATGTCCTGATTTCCATTGTAGCATCTCTTCTATGATTAGCAGCCTCTTTGGTTTTTCATGGATAACTCATTGCATCTTATTGATTTGTCGTATTTATACCATCATAAGCTTCTTGAAAAGGGCAGCATTTTCCTGGCCCTTGCTTTGCTAGCTTTAATAGCAAAAGATTTTATTTGTTTATTAAATTTATATGCTACCCATCTCACACTATATCCTTCAATTAAATCCAGTGGTGGGATTCAATTTTTTTTACTATCGGTTCTGTAGGCATGGCTTGGTGGGCGTGGCATTGCTTGGTGGGTGTGGCAGGGGAAGGATACTGTAAAATCTCCATTCCCTCTCCACTCCAAGGGAAGGATACTGCAAAATCCCCATTTCCTCCTGATCAACTGGGACTCAGGAGGCAGAGAATAGACGGGGGTGGGATCAGTCAGAGGTGGTATTTATCGGTTCTCCAAACTACTCAAAATTTCCGCTACTTGTTCTCCAGAACTGGTCAGAACCTGCTGAATACCACCTCTGATTAAATCCAAAGGGAAGCCATTTATATCCCCTTTTCAGCCTGATGTTTATACAGACATCTGGTTCTTAATTTTTTTAAGGTGAAGGGTATTTAATATTTCCTTAAAGAATTAATAAATCTCACTTGGGGCATTTTCTACAAAAAGTTAATTCACAAACCTGTCAAATTGTGTTTCATCTTTTAAAATTGCTCTTCAAATTTCAAATCAAATTAAAATAGTGAAAAGTTCCTTACAAAACTCCTTTTGAAGTCTTTGATATCCAACTGTGGTAAAGTCTATGATGATCAGCAGTTCTAGGAGACTGGAAATAAAACAGATGCCTACACATTTTTCTACATAATAGATAGAGTACATGTTCAATAATATCATAACAGAGCTTGTTTCTTTAAATAAAAATAAATTGGGGTACAGGGAATGGTTTTTTTAAAAAAGAAAAAGGTTGAGGGAAAAAGTCCTAGATTGCTTTGGAACCAATGATTATTTATCGAAGCACATTAAAATAATAAAAAAGAGTTGAAAAGCAAATTATGTTTTTTTAAATAAATAATACTGGTTGGACAACTACTGTACATAAAGACATTTTTTCATCACAGTCTAATGTATATCTCATTTTTTTTAAAAAAATACTTTTAGTATTGTGTGTCAGTTGCCATGGCTTTCATTTTTATGTATTGTATACATCATTTTGATAGAATCAAGTCTAAATGTCAGAAAATGTATAGTGTTTATGGAATTGTGGCAAAAGAGGATCTGTTGTACTCTCTGTAAATAATTTAATTTAATAATTTAAAGTGGCTTAAGATTTCCAGTTATTCAAGAATTAGATTAGCATTTTCTCTTCATTTTGCTTCTGTGGAAAAATGGAAAGCTCAGAATATTTTACTACTCCGATAAATACTCAATTGGTGTACATTTCCTTCACATGTTGTTAGAACCCCATTCTCATTAAGAAATCAAGGACAGTGTTGTAATCTAACAACCTCTGGCAAACCATAGGTTTCTCAAGTCAAATGATTTCATTATTTAATTGGTATAATCCTGTTTTGATATTTACAGTATAGCAGATCCCATCACTGGGAAAGCAGGACAAAATTATCATTTTCCCTTTCTCCCTGCTGCATTCTAATCTGAATTTTTTTCAGATATGTAAACTGTCAGGCACAAAATTTTAAATTGTGCACTGCCCACATCTCTGTGTTCCAATTACAGGAGAGATATCAATGGCACACTCAAAAAGAATATTTCCAACAATTCAGCACTCCAACATCCTATAATAACTAATATATGGGTAGTTTAGGTAAGTAAACTAGCCACCAATCAATTCTTTGCCACCCGGGCTGGGATTTACCTTGGTGCCCATTTGTTCCCCATCTCAAATGCATTTCCTTTGCCTTTACACTCTAGGTATTTATATGCTGGGTCTAAAATCTGAAAGGCAACAGTGTAGGCTGAAGTTTTCTAAAAATATTTTTATACATTTTAAACATTTCCAATGTAGATGGCAAGTTGCATCATTTTTTGTGTGATATTTCTGGCTCCCTGGATGTAAAAAATATTCTCTGATACGGTTTGATTTAGATTTCATAGTAGCAAGATAGGAGTTAGTGTCTTATAACATTAAGATAAAAGGAAGATGGGAGCTATCAGGGCATCTTTTCCTATTTAGATGTCTAACCGCAGTAAGGGTTCATGCTCCATCAACAGAGTTATTTCTGTATTTTCTTATTTTAACTACATTGAAGTAATTCGAAGGAGGGCATGTACTGCTCTTCAGGCATGGCATTGTTCACACTTTCTCTACGGCTGATCTCCAAGAAATTTCTCATTTGCAACATTTGTGGGTGATTTCTGTTACTCCTGAATTATACGGCTGTTTCAACATTTATTTATTTGGTATACAAATTGTATTCTGATCAATGGTAATTTAAATTCCTACGTGCTCTTGGCTAGCCTTGCTAAGGGAATTATTTTGGCACACCGTGTTTGCAGAGAGTAAGTGTTTTATTTTGAAAGAAAAATCATGTTTCACGAAGAAGAGGTTCTGAGTGAAATAACTATTTAAAAACCCACTTGGCAGGATAATTTTTTCCCAGTAAGGTTGCTGAAGAAACTAGTCAAGCAAGAATATTTTTTAATTTAAGTTTTGCTTCTAATATGAAAACGCTTTCATGTGCGTCAGGGAAATTCATGTCCGCTCGCCTGCAGTAGATAGAGAGCTGCTTGAAGCATTTTCATCCTCTTGCAAGATATAGGAGATGATGACAGGAGGGAAGAAATGTATCAAGCTTTTGTACCATTAATACTATACTAATGACAAACAGGAAACGGCTGCTAAAATACTTTGTTTCTGCATGGTTATTTATCACAAGTTTGTAGAACTTAAATGTCTACCCAACCATCTAGTTAATGCTCAAGCAGTTCTGTTTTTTCTCCGATGGCGTATTTTGCTTTTTTTTAAAAATAAAAAAATAAAGTTTTATTGCTTTTAAAATAGTAACAGAAAATTAAGAAAAAGCAAAAGGAACAAAACACAAAAATGCATACATAGTTTTAAAAATACGATACAAGTGCTTTAAAATGAGTGACAAAGTA
This sequence comes from Sibynophis collaris, assembly GCA_036250565.1. NCBI lineage: Eukaryota > Metazoa > Chordata > Lepidosauria > Squamata > Sibynophiidae > Sibynophis > Sibynophis collaris. The sequence goes on along the minus strand of JANHFK010002944.1, from coordinate 245,331 downwards.
CAACAGAAGTGTTGTACTTCTGTTACGCTACAGAGTTACACT
>JANHFK010002944.1:216555-229495 GCA_036250565.1 Sibynophis collaris | reverse complement strand
AATTGAGATATTGCAGTATATATATTTATATGTATTACACGGGGTATTCCTGAAAAAATAAACTTGCACACATATACACGTGAAAAATCTTGGAAAGGAAAAAAACACACACATATATATATGTATATATATATTCTAAAAAATTATTCTAAAAATCAGCAGAAGGTTGACAAAAGCTAAGTAAAATAAATTTTTTAACCATTTTAGTTCCGGAGTTCGCAGAATGCAAACATTCTGCAAACTCCGGAACTAAAAGGAACTAAAAGGAGGAAGGGAGGGAGAGGGAGAGAGAAAATGAGAAAGAATGAATTAGGGGCATATTTATATGTATTCCATATTTATCAATTTGTGCAGTAGAAATATAATAATGTTTCTGTGTTCTTTAACTTTTTTAAAATCTTAAAATGCATTAGTCTGTCTCAGGGTGTTATCATTCAAGTAAGCCAAATAGCAGGAAATATGGATATGACAGATAAATACAGTCTCCCAAATTAACCTAAGAAATAATTCAGAAATTCTATAAAATCTTATCAGTTCCAGCCATATATTTTAAGGCAATTTTCTAAAAAAATTAAAAGCAACCTTTGAGTATCTGTTGCTCCTCCTGTTTGGAGAATTAAACATCAGTCTGGCTGGCTACCAAGCACAATCAATCTGCTACACAAATCTGGGAGGCATTGGTTTATAGGAAGTGGTTTTGTCTAGATTTTCAGATTCATTTTGCTGCAGAACATATATTTGAATGACACCAAGTGATAGAGCTGTCTATAATTTGTGAAAGAAGGAAAGAAAATTGAATGGCGGCCTGCCATAGAAATGATTTATTACACTAGGAAAAAAAAAAGTTCCTTGGTACTTCAGGGAATACCTGAACAATCAACATACAGACTAAGGGATAATACAACAAGGAAAAGAGAGAAGATTTTATATTGGATGTTTTTCCCTCAGTCCCGATTCTGACTGGGGTTTAGTTTATGGCTTTTGAATCTAACAGCTGTAAAAAACTAATTTAAAAGGGCCAATACAAGTGTTAGAATAAACAAGCTATTTGTATATATATATATATATATAAACCAACTCCTTTTTTAGCAACCAAGTTCCATTCCAACAACCAGGTCATTAAGCAAATTGGCCACTGAGGGGAGAAAGAAAGAAGTTGGGGAGGGAAGGTAAGGTCACTGGTTGTTACTGTCTCATTCAGATAAATTACAGCTTTATTTTATACAGCTATGGCAACAATACTTTCATTCCAGCATGAGTTATTGTCATATGCATGGCATTTTCTTCTAAATATTTATTATTATTATTATTAATATTGTATTTGTGAATGGTTGCCAAAGAAGGTAATTGCTAAATAAGGAGTGGGTCTATATCTTAAAATCAATACTGCTTTTCTTATTTGTTGTGAAACACCTCTCTCTTAATCCTAGATCTATATATTGCTAGCTGAGCTAGATTAATCAAGTTGCTGTAGTGGGTAGGCCCAAGCCAGACCATAATTAGCTTGGTAGTAAAATCAGTCATTCCAATTGTTTCCAATAAGACGACTCTTGACTAGCACAGATGGGAAAAATCTTTATCTGGCCTATCAAATATGTGAATTGAAAACTCAGAAAACATTTATGGGCTTGCTAAACCTTTGGTAAGATTTGAGCTCTTTTTCTTAAGTGTACTTGGAATGGCAGACTGGTACCAATAAGTGTGTGTAAATTTGCTTCATGTTATTTTCTGTGTTTGAGGGTTAGATTCTAGTTTAGCAGATTTTTAATGTGTAAATCCTCAAGAGTTCAAAAGTATTTCTGCTTTGGCCAATCTACAAGATTTCTGGGCTCTCATCTTTTTCTTTCCCTTCTTCTCCTGTGCTTTGAGCTACACATTTTTCTTTAAAGATCCCACCCCACCCTACAAGCTCCCAGTGGCACAAACTTTCTGCAAAAAACTGGTTTTCCTTTGCAGTGCTTCCTCGAATAATCATGTAACTAGATGACATTGCATGTTTGCAAGATCAGTCTTGGAAGTGCTGCAGAGAATGTGTAAGTTAAGGGCCGTTTCATTCTATGGGCTTGTGTAGATATATACTCATGTGTAAACAGGAAGGAAAATCCAATGCCACTTTGTAGACTTTTCAAAAACAAACCAGACTTTTTTTTTCCTGGGGAAGGATGAAAGATGCTAGTCAAGTTTTATTTTATCCTATCCTCCGAGAACATAAACCTCAAGAACAAGAGCCATGATGAAATTACTTTGTATTATCATTGATACTTTGAATGTTGATCAATGACTGTGCAGGAAGAGTGGGGGGAGCATCATAGCAGAAGGCAGCCCCCCATCTTTCTGTCTTCAGAGATATTTCTGTATGCCTGTAGAGAATGCTTGCTGAGAATCTTCACTCTTGATGAGATAGGATGAGAGGAAACTCGGAGGTGAGCATTCTCTCCAGAAGCTTCCCTCCTGTGCAGTATTCTCCCATCAGATCAAAGTATGTGTGCCCATAGTTTTAATATTTAATAAACTTTTAAAAACATATCTAATCCAACATGCATTTGGGAAATGATACAGGAGTATTTGAACATGTGCTGAATTTTCTTTCTGACTGATGGTATATAAGATGATTGCAGATTATATTTCTATTGATATATGGATAACTTTTGACCCCTTTATAATTATGTACTTATATTCTGCTGCTTATTGTATGCTTGGAGTTGGAATGATTGAAGCAGCATAAAAGAATTTGTAATAAATAAATAAATTCCCAAACTGCAAAAATGAAAACCAACCTCAAATCCCCTTTTCTGAAGGTCTTTTTTTTCAGAATTTTTGGATGTAGACAAATGCAGCCAAGAATGGCTTTTCTGTTCCTAATTTCTAGCTTCCCCAGCATGTTTGTTTACGATGTGATGTTTTCTTAATTATATGGCACATATTACCTAGCAGCATGCCAATAATGAAAATTCTCTACAGGGACATTCTCATGGGGTTGAAGTGAAGTAGGTCACCCTGTCATATTCCACATGGAAATAATTATCATCTAAAACATGTCCAGCAGGAACAGAAGTTCTCATTGGTTGCTGCAGAAAACAACAGAGAACAACAACACCCCTGTTATGCATATTCTCTTTTGACACGCATCATGAGAATCACCAAGGCAGCAGATGGTCCACGCAACAATCCCTCCAGCGTTAAAACATTTCTGTACTTGTCAGGACCTTAAACTGCACCCTGTTCTATTTGATTATTTTCAAAGTCTGAGCTGGCCACAGGGGCTGAGATGAGAAAGATTTGCAAATCAGGAGGAAAAGATAAAAGCAGAAATGAAGGGGCAAACAACTGCATTGGAAAGAAAAAACTATGGAAAAACCAGGCTCCGGCTTAATGGTTCTCTTTGATTGTGAGTGTGGAACATTCCTAGTTGCTCTAAGTAGAAGGAGATGTTTGTAGCAGTAGTCAGTTAATTAAAGCCTCTGTCTTAAATAATGTCTTCTTAAATAAAGAAGAAATTCTTAAATAAAGAAATGGGTGTTTTCTTTTAAACAGAAGAGCACAAGTTCAACTGTAGGTTATTCCTTGCTATAGAAGTATGCAAAGGTAACACTATAGGTGTTGGGAAAAGCGAAGGAGTTTACATGTCTCAGAGATTAACTGCAGATACCCAGAGGGTGCTCAGCCCAAATCATTTTCTAAATAACTTCATTCAGTTCCAGATTGAGAATCATCACCCCAAACAACACTTCCTTTAACCTCCTCTACTACTCTTTCTGGTGGTCATCTGTCCCATGCAATTTTAGGATATCACTTAAAGTCAACATTCTGTATTTTATTCCCCTCCCTCATATTTCTTTATCCCAGTCCTTTCTGTATTTTGAAAGTGCAGCACTGACACTCAAGTTGCTACAATGGAAGGGAACTGAAGAACGGGCACAAAATGACATGTTTTATTGCTCTAATTACTATATGCTTCTGTCAGGGGTGATGACTCAGACAAAGCAGTGCGGTTTGATTGGATATGGATTCACACTCAAAGAAAAGCCATTCCGAGCAAGATTAAAATTCATGCGGTAATGAGAAGCTTTGTGTTAGCTTCTTTACAATACTATTAGACACTGGATACCATGGCTTCTAAAACACTTTCTTCTCAATCTTCTTTCCTGATGCAAATGACAAGCCTTTGTGTTCCAGCAATTCTAAGTCCTTTATTTTTAGCCTTGTCTTTCTGTGTTTTGTGGGTATGTATATTTTTTGCCCCTTTGTCCTCAAAAACCTTGACAGTGTAAGTGATAAAAAAAATAATAAGCGTGGAGAAAAAACAAAATTTCAGGAAAAAAGAATGTTTAAGCTTATTGGATTCATACTGTTATTGCTTTTTAAAAACTACGCATACGTTAAGCCTTATACTTAGTTGAATGATAGCTACCATAGACTTGGGGCTTATCTGTGCAATCAGCATAGCATGGACTAATGGTTTCATAGGGGAGAAAATTCCTCCCCTATCTGCCCCCTAGAAGATAATCTTTGTGCATATTTTCCTACTACAGATAAAAGTGTTTTCCGTCCTAACTTGGCACAGGCAGTGCTGCTCATCACTTCATTTCATTGTAGCCCCTGGACCTGTGCAGCACTAGAACTATTTGAGTAAAATTCATGAGCAGCAAAGTCATGCAAAATAAGTTTGGGAACAGAGGATTAAGTGACTGGAAATATGTATTTATATTTGACAGGTTCAACAATGTTAAGGTGAACTCTCCACTGTTCTTTTTTTTAACCAGTAAAATTGACAAGTCTTCTGCCAGTTTCCCCTTCTAGTACAAATGACAAGAAAGATTTTTGACCTATCAGTGGACATGCTGCTGGGGGAATCAGCAAAGAAGGGGCCAGGTAGTTCGATAGAAACTACCAATATTGGATCCGTGATTCTAATAAGGACTTCAAAGGACAAGAAAGAAACTGACACAGCCCTTAGACAGATGGGAGAGCCACATAAAAGGGGCAATCCACCCATCAAAGGTTGTGTTGAATGTAGTCTGGAGACGACATCTGGCCATCATCTTAGTCAAAGTAAGCGAAGGGATTTCTTAGGCTGTCATCGTTTCCAGCCACTTCAGACATGAGAGATAAGCAGTTTAAGGAGAAGGAGAAATATCTCCTTCTTATATGCTGAACAGCTTTATAAGCTAGAAAAGAACGAGGGAAACGGGGGAAAATAGTTCTTAAAGGCCTAACTTCCTTCCCTTCTCTTGCAATGATTATTGGTCTTCTATTCCTCCTTAATGAATAATTACCACTCAAGATTCCTTTCCATTTTCTGGAGATGGACTGGAGGGGGAAATTTGAGATTGAAAAAACAAAACCAAACGTAACAATTCTCCTTGGGAGGACAGGTTGGAGAGTCAAATGGCCAGAGGACAGACTTGAGTGATTGGATTAGTGGCAGCCTATCATAAATATCCACCCTCTTGATGGGAAGAGGGTGCTAGTTGTCAGCACACACACACACACACACACAAAGCCAAATTTGATATCATTTAAATGGCTGTATTACAGTTAATATAATATTAAAATCTTTGTATCTCTTCCATGATCTTCAAAGAGGAGGAGGGGGGAAATAGTCCCTGAAGTTGCACTTTGCTTTTCAAGGGAAAATCCCCTCCTCTCTGTTGTATGGCAGCTGTTTATGTTTCCCTGCAGCTCCTGCTTACATAACAAAACCTGCATTGTTAATTGCAGCAGTGTGACTTAGGGGCCATAGAAATGGAGCCACGGATGGGGAGCCTCAAGCTCTAGTAAACACTGCTATTATAAAGAATGCTGTGCCAAACAATAATTCTACTAGAGCAGTTCCTCTGTGTATGTGTATATGTGTGTGTGTGTTTGTGTGTGTTGATCTCTAAGCTGAACGACTGCAGAAAGAGGAGCCTACAAATCCTGTTTGGAATTTAAGAAGAAGGGAAAGAGATAAGACCTCATTTTTCCAGTAGCCAATGTTCTTATTTTAAAGCCATCAAACAAGCTCAGAACGGCAAGAAGGCTTCCTGTACCCATATTTTTTTCCTTCCTTATAATAATTATTTCACTTTGCAAAGGTCAGGTACCAAACAAGGTGATCTGGTCCAGTAACCGGATTCCTACCGGTTCGTTCTGGTTCTTAAGAACCTGTAGTAGCAGTGGCAGGAGGCTCCACCCACCCGCCCGGATGTCATCACGGATGCTCTGCGCATGCATAGAAGCGCCGCACACACTCCTGTTGCGAACCGGTAGCAAAGGTAAGTGGAATCCACCCCTGATCTGGTCATATCATTACTGTAAAAAAAAAAGAAAAGAAAAGAGAGAATATAGAGGCAATGAGCCTTCCTGCTGCTCCAATTACATGCAGGAACTTTTTCAAAGTAAAAAAGATACACCCACCCGAGAGAGAAAGAGTCCTTGTTTTTCTTTCTTCACTTAAAAAAATAAGACCTTCACAACATTTGAAGCAGCAGGAGAGTTCACTGTCTTCATTTTTTTTAATTGCTTCTAACGGTCATTTGACTGCATAATGGTCAGGTGAAGACACAACACGGCAGGACTGTGGACTCAGATTGTTGGACTCAAAAACTTAAATGAGCTCCAAAGACAATTGTCAGCCTTCCAGGATAGGAATCAGAACCAACTAAGTTAGTTCTATATTTTTATAAAACTGCTTTTGACAGAATCTGGCTAGTCTGAAAGTACTTCTTCCCCCTTAGAAACTAGGAACAGTCCCTTTTGATCATCTTTATTGAGCCCGGCCCGGGGCTCGCCATACCTGGGGGAGGGAATGTGGTGGGAGCAATGGTGGCGGCTTGTGACTGTGGCCCCACATCTGACGGCACCAAATGGCCACAGCGCTCTCCACCGAACCTGCGCCACCCAACTGCTTGATTCCAGTGGCCTGACGCAGCGGCCACACACTGAATGACCATGGCATTCCCCATCGAACCTGTGCCACCCAGCTGCTTGATCCCAGTGGCCTGACACAACAGCCATGTGCCACCCACTGGGCCCTTCCGGACGGTGAGGAGGCTGTTGCCACCAGAGGGGTGTCAGTTACAGTGGTGGCAGGACAGGTGCAGCCCCAACAATGAAGGGCACCGGATGGTGGCTACTGGTGGGCATGGCAGCCGGATGGACAGAGGGTGGGGACTTGAAAAGCCTTGAAAAGATTTGAAAAGGTGCTGGGAGGTAGATGCTCCTAGTGCTGACTTTACAAGGAATTTATTACCTACTCATCACGTTCTGGCTCAGGCCTGTTTGTAGAGATTAAAGCTGGATTTTGCCACTTTTGCAGTGCTTGTCCTGGCTCTCTTTATTCCCATCAGGCCAGGCCTAGATGGGTTGAGAGTCTTGCCCTGCCAACTATCCAGCTGTGGGTTATACTGTCTCTTATCTGACTGTTTCTTTGGCTGCAACTCTTGGCCTAGTCTCCCAAGGATTCTCTCCCACATACCAACCCAACAATTCAGAGAGTGATTAATTCCGAGTTGCCCTGATTTGAGAGGGAGTCTTCAGAACCTGCACCCTTTATTTTTCCTAGCCGTAGATTGTGTTCTTGATATCATCTGAGAGTTGAGATTCCTCCTCTTACATTATTTCTGCAGTTTCCAGGCCACATAGAAATCTCAAATTCTGAAAAAAACCAGAGGCTTTGCAAGTTCAGATCAGAATAAACAGAGGTGAAGTTAAGAGACTCCAGTTTCTTCATCTATTTTTGATACCTCAGTTAGGCACTGACATATTTATGAACCACAGTCCTTAGAGCAGTGTTTCTCAACCTTGGCAATTTTAAGATGTCTGGATTTCAACTTCCAGAATTCCCTAGCCAGCATGAATTCTGGGAGCTGAAGTCCAGACATCTTAAAACTGCCAAAGTTAAGAAACACTGTCTTAGACTACTGCTTAATTTAACTTGTAGTTCTAAGATCTGAATAGTTTGGCTGGATTTTAAAAATATATATTATTCAATATGAATACCAATAAACAGCTGGTTTTATCCAGAAATTCAGTCAGACCAGAGCAATCATACAATCTTTAGCAGAAGGAAAGCAAAATTATGTTGCTTTGAGTATGCACAAGTTTATTTTTTGTTTTGCCACTTAAAATAACTAAGTTGACTATCTGGCATCTAAAAAGGTGTTGTGAACTCTTCCCACATTTCTTACACAGTTTGCTCACTAGCTTTGAAAGAGGCAGAAGAAAATTTGTCTTGCAGTGACTCCTACAAATATTGGGTTCTAGATACAGTATAATTCATATGATCAAAGGAAGAAATGGTGAATACACTGAGATATTATTACCTAGAGTAAAATAATGTAATTATAGTTACATGAAATCAAATTTATTTGTTTGGCCTAGCACGCCTTCTCTTTGGAAGTGATTATATGTCATGCCACAGATCATTTGGGCTAAGGCTGTTTATGTTATTAAAAATAAAACTGAACAAAACCCTATCCAATTTAAATAGTTTTTGTTTGGTTTTGACCTAAAACAGATTATATGCTGGAAAGCTGCTAGAGCAGATTTTAAAGTCAAGAAGTAATGCTGCTCTGATCCTCTTCATGGAGTGATAATGCTCAGTGGACTTCGTTTTGTCATCAGAAAAAAAAATCTGGTTATTTGAAAGCTACCTTTAGAATCTTTGATTGGTATTTTTGTTCTTGTCATGAAAGAATACTTGAAATGCTTCTGAAAACAAGCCACAATTTTACGGAGTACATTTGGAAAATCTACCAGTAGGTGATGATATTGGAGAAAGTGGAGTGGATATTTCAAAAGCCCTACTCAACCCTAAAACTTTTTTTTACTTGTGGTTCAGGTTCAGTCAACAGTCAACAACAAAATACAGAAAATCTGCTGTGGCTTTGTTGTGCCTTTGTTTTGTTTTTAAAAGAATTTGTACAAATACATCTCAAGACACCCCACCCCACTTTCAAAAAATGCAGTACCTTAAGAGCTGTTGCAAAGTATTCAACATAATAAATGCAATTTATTGCATTTGCTTATTACAACAGCGTAGCTTATGGCAAGTTGACGTCTTACTAGTTCTGTAGCTGGCTGATTATTTTTTTATTGTTTTCTTACTTTCATGTTGTTATCATGATGGTTCTAGTCAGGTCATTGCAGCCAGGATTTTAGCAATATGCTAGTTGACTGCCTTTAACCTGTGTGGCTGAGTGATTTTATTCCTTTGACTTTTAATATTTTTATGGTGTACAAAGCTTTAAGTTTGCCTCTGAAGGTGAGCTAGTCTACAACTGGGCATCATTGGTTTTTTAAAAAGAAAAATATATAAAGTTTATGCTCCTCTTTCCTGACAACAGATTTTATGAGTTTCTCCAGCACTGAAAATAAATATTTTAAATGACTTAGCAGGCAGTTGCCTGCTGAAGTTTGGAACAAGCTCTAGAAGCAAAAATAATGAAGCTTAGCTTGTAGACTACAACGGAAGGGTTGGAAATTTCTAAAGGACAAAGAAAACAACTGGCTAAAAATTGCAGTTACCGATTTTGTGACTTCCAAATGACAATCAGATTAATAAAAACAAATTAAGGTTACCAAGAAATGAACTTTGAAATGAAAGAAAAAAATAAAAATAATCAAGGACATTTCTGATCCACATGTGGATGAGCTTCATTGCATCATAAAATAAACTTTTAGCACCTGAAACATTGGTTTCCAGAACTTCCTTTAAGGCCCAGTTAATCCTCACTGTTGAATAAATTTGCAAGATTTTGTTGTCCAATCTGGTAAATACATTCAGTACATTTACATACATATCAATATTGCCAGAATTTAGGCAGTTTTTCCCAATTTTGCCTGGTTGCAGTAGCTATTCATCCTGGGACTATCTGGAGAATATGATTTGGGAAAGATTAATCTGGGTTTATGAGTTCAAGAATACCTGAAAGTTGTGAATTGCTTACACAATTTTATATGTATACTTGATTGATTGAGTAAATCAGTAACCTTGTCCCACCCATACATTTTGTAATTCTTGCAGACTCACTTAAATTAATGCTTCCAGAAATTCCAGTAAAGCAAGCAATACAAAAGCCACTACTGTAGCTAATCCAATTTTTTGTTTGACTGACAGAAAAAAACCAATATAATTTCAAGTATATATCTTCAAGTATCTCTCAAAGCAGATACTATTAACTAGTGAAGAGGGATTGATGACCTTATATTTTCAAATTAATTATTATAACTTCAAGGAACCTCAAGGAACCTTCTATGGTTTTGGATGTGGCTCCATAAGCAAAGGTCTACCTGGTAAGAATATATAGTCAATATTGATTTTTCATTGAAAATGTTCTGTAGCATCTCAAACTTTCACTGGCCATATCATACATACATAAACAAACATACCTTAATTTCTTAAATTGAGATTTTCATGAGCTATAGCAGTGGCTTGAACTTTTCTCTCTGGATGAGTGAACTGATAGCATCAAGGAGCTGTACTTAACCATCAAATTGGAAAATCTTGTTTACATTTAATTGGAAAAACTTGTTTAATAGCTTTTTTAGAATTAAAATGCAGCTAGCTATAATTATGACACTATATTTGGCTTGTTTGGCTCCATTAGCTATAGTTTACTATATTGGACAGAAAAGAAAGTTGAGATGAATTCTTACTTTTTGATTTTTTTTCTGGTCAAGAAAATATAGTTAGTCCTCAACTTATAACCATTCATTCAGTGAGCGTATGCCACTGCTGAAAAAATGGAATCAAGACCTGTGCCTGGAGTTATGATTGTTGCAGTAGCCCTGCAGGAATATTATTAAAATTTGGTGCTTGGCAGTCCCCCTACCCTAACGACTGCAGGGGCACTGCATTTCCCCCCTCACTATATCCCCCTTCCTACCATTGTATGCCCTGAACAGTGGCATTCATCATCATCATCAGTGTTGAGGTTGCATCTGGGCTTGAAGTCGAGTCACTTGCCACTACCCTTAGATCTCAATCTCAATCAGAATAGAACTGGAAGAGACCTTGGAGGTCTTCTAGTCCAAACCCCTGCTCAAGCAGGAGAACCTATATCAGTGATAGCTAACCTTTTTGCCATTGGGTGCCAAAAGCAGAGGGAGCATGGGGGGGGGTGTCACGTGTGTGGGTGCCCAGACCCATAATTCCATGTGTCCTGTGCTTCCCCCGCTTTTGGCATGTGATGGCACAGTGGGCCTGGTAGGCTCATTTTTCAACCTCCCTAGGCTCCAGAGGCTTTCTAGGACCCTGGGAAAGGTGAAAATGGCCCATTTGCCAACTTCTGGTGGGAATGGAAGGCCCGTTTCTTGCTCTCCCCAGGCTCCAGAGGCTTTTTAGGAGTCTGGGGAGGGCGAAAACAGCCTTCCCCGCCCTGCAGGAGTTTTCCGACTTCTGGTGGGCTCGGAAGGCACGCTCAAGTGTCCATCAATATGGTTCCGCATGCCACCTATGGCACCCATGCCATAGGTTCGCCATCATGGACCTATATTATTTCAGACAAGTGGCTGTCCATTCTCTTCTTAAGAGCCTTCAGTGATGGAGCAACCACAACTCCTGAAGGCAAGCTGTTCCACTGGTTAATTTTCCTCACTGATAGGAAGTTTCTCCTTGATTTCAGGTTGCTTCTCTCCTTGATTAGATCTCTGCTTCCTTCTCAGGGTGCCACTGTTATAGCGAAATGTTTGTCTCAAGACCAACACATGCCCCACCATGCCAGTTCCATTTTGCAAAGCCCCAAATCCTGCCACTACCTTGCACAAAATAGGATCTGCTGTGCCCCATTTTCCTTGGCCATTTTTTCTCCAGCTCATGACAGGTGTCCCCAGCTTGTGTGAGGCAGCTGCTCTCTGTGCCAGGCCTTCTTATCAATGCTACCTCACACCATCCTTCAAACCCCATTCTTCCAAAGCATTTCATTCCCCAAATTATGCAATAAGTTCCACTGCCTTTTAGCAAAGATAGTTTTGGGGTAGTTGATCACCACAACTTGAACAGGGAAGTTTTCTTGTCCTGGTGTTCCCTCCTCCCTCCATCTTTAAGTTGCTATGGAGATTGCTACATATATGTCACATCAAAATAAGAATCTTCATAATTGTGTGGAGAAAGGAGAAATGGTTGTCTAATTTTGGCAGCAAGCCATTTGGAAGATTTTATCTGGTATTTTATATTGTGGTTTTAAGACCTAATTACTTGTTTATCTTCTATGAAATGATGACAATTTCAAATACTTAAGTGTTTGTCCTGTAATTACTTAAATTTTAAATACTGCGTTTTGAACGGTATAACATAGCTGAGTGGATTATTCTTTATTGCTGGATGTATCATTAAAAGAAGAGTTGCCATGATTGAGAGAACTGCTATAAGTGAAAAAAACAACAACAACTATGCTTCTTCTGAAAGATCTGGCAAAGTTAACCTCAATTATTATTATTATTTAAATAATATTGTATAGTTACTATAATTTAATAATTCTGTGACCGATATACTGTTTCTGTTCTGATTTTAATGCATCTGTCTTCTTTAATCGTGACTGCATTGTATTATCAGTCTTGAAGTCCCAGGTTGCTTTGCATAACATATTAAATGATGAGATCTGATTTTAATTTGCTGCATTATGTGATTTTAAGTCTTTTGGCTTAATTTCTTTTCTGACCTTGATTAATTATGGCCAATTAAATAAATTGTGACTTGTACACTGCTGAGCTCTGTTGGAAGATCCATCAGCATTATTTATTAGTGCTAGATTATTTTGTTGTCTGTATAAGGAAAGTATAAGAAAAGAGATTCTAAGTAAAAGTTCTAGATACTACAGTTTTTAAAGTGAAAAAAAAAGTAAGTATATATATTTTTGCAATATCTCTAATTGCAAATGTATATATTATATTTTTATTTGACAAAGAAATGAAGGGAGACTAGTATAGATCTATTTCAAGCTATTTAGCTCTCATC